>JBBMOE010000072.1:1337896-1610083 GCA_037975065.1 Chaetodon trifasciatus
GAGAGAGAGAGAGAGAGAGAGAGAGAGAGAGAGAGAGAGAGAGAGAGAGGCTGAAAAGAACAGTCCATGCAGTGAGAGTGTAATTAGCAGGCTGAGAGTTTACAGGAAGAACCCTGTGAACTAGGACACTTTATTCCCACATAACCTCAGCTGAACTTCTGAGAGCAGAGACAGAGAGGGAGAGCAAAAAGCAGGTCTGTTTGGCCTCAGCACTGCGCATAAATATAGGGAGCATCAGCGTAGGCCATGTAGGCCAAGCACAGCCCAAGGGCAGGAGCAGGGCCGGTCCAGGAGAGGACGTGCACAATGGTGGAGGCCTGAGTCCTGCAGTGAGCCATGAAGAGGAGGAGGAGGAGGAGACGGAGGAGGAAAGAAGGCAATAAAAGAGAAGAGAGTAGTGCAGATGTAGTGGGGTATAGTGGGAAAGAAGGGCTGGAGTTATGAGGTGAAGTTAGAGCTTAATTCAATTAAACTGTATCAACATGCAAAGGGAAAAAATGAAAACGCCTTTCTGTGCAGAGTGAAATCCAATTTAGCTCCGACACACAGAAAAGACATGCTGCACATGTAATTGCCAGTGGACTAGCCTGTTTCAGTTATTTCATTTTTTAATTTTCCATACCGACAGTCACACCAGCCACTGAAGATACCATGTTCAGAATGGAAGTGTGGTTACTGAGCAGCCAAATCATCCAAACTATTTCTCAGCTAGAATGAAACCACCATGCACTTTAACACAGTCATGTTATTATCATCCTGATTTTTCCTCACAGACCTCAATAACAATAACAATCAACCAACAGGTATCATCACATGTTAGTGAGGGCAAAATGAGGGTTTTCATTATGAAAGCATCAAGGCTGCACTGACTGCTGCCCAGACAATAAAATCATCACAAACGTATGAACAATTCAACCTTCCTGCCCATCCTACCGGATTAAAATGCCATCCCTCCATAAATCAAAGCCCATCAGTTTACACTTAAGATTGGTCTTGACTGTCCAACGTCATCAACATCCCATTCTAAAAGCAAACATTATCCACAATCACTTCTGAGCTAAATAAAAAACCGAACACTTCATTAACACTCATTGTCTGTGTTATGGGTTTTTTGCCTCAAAGGCCCCAATAAGATAAAAAATAGAATTCAAATATGTGTCCAGATGATCTGCACACATTATGACATGAGCAGAGGGGGTACATTTATGTGTTTTACTAGGGTTTTCATTGTCTCATTGCTGCTCCAGCCAGGTATCGGATCAGTACTGAACGTCAGCAGTTACCCTGAGTTTAAGCATCAGAATCAATGTCAGGGGAGAAAAAAGCAGATCGGAGAAACCAGAGCACTGACTACATGTTCTAAAGCAGCCAAATGCAGGGATTGACCCTTCATGAACTGCTTTAGAGACAGAAGTTTTCTTTCCTGATGAGAATCACCCAGTTCAAAAAAACAAAACAAATGTGCTTTGTTCTTTGGAAAATGATGAAACGGCTCACAAAGAAATAGATGGAGGTCGAGGCCCCCCGGTGAGCTAAAGGTGCCACAGTATACTGCTTATTATCCCAGCAGGAACGTTTAAGGGACAAACATTTAAGTCTGGACTGAATAAAACTTGGACCACCCCAACCCACAAAAGGACCTGTCAATTTACTTGCAGCCCCTCTCTATTTGCCCTCATTAACGACTGCTACCATCTTAATGCTCAGGCATGCGAGTATGTGGGGCTACCAGATAAGAAGAAGACGTGGGTGTGGAGGACAGAGAGATTTAAATGGTGTGTGGAGCTCTGAGTAGCGGAGGTGCAGGGGGAGTTGACAGGGTGAGGGGCAAAGGCCAGACCAGCTCCAGTTGTAAACACTCCCTCTCTGTGCGCTATGCGGCAGCTCTCCCGTGGAGAGCAGCCCAGGACAATCCGAGGGCAGGAGAGAGCGGGGGGAGGGGGATGAAAGGAAATGCTGATGTGATTCAGGAGAGAAAGTGAAAACTCTTGAAACTGGAATGGCATGTCGAGGAAAACAAAGGAATGTGGAGTAGAAGGAGGGGAGGACGAGTGGAGGCTGAGTACAGCAGAGAAAGAGAAAGAGAGAGAGAGAGAGAGAGCAGAGAGAGGCACAGACTGTGACCAGCAGAGGGAAAATCCTCAGGGTGCCTGCAGCTACTCACACATATGCAGGCACATTCTCATTCTCACACACACACACACACACACACACACACACACACACACACACACACACACACACACACACACACAGCGGTACACTCAAAGCACATGGGCCACAATATCTATCTCATGATGCTGATCACAAAGACAGGCAGGCTGCAGCAACTGCATGCTGCTCATCAATACAGAATTCAAGGAAAAACTCAACACGCAAACATGCTTAATGGCTTTCTTGATTTCACTTAGATGGCATCGGTTGGGGCTAAAGACTGCAAGTTTAAAAATCAAAGAAACATACGGGTGTGGAGTTAGAAAGAAGTGAGCTGACCAAACCACTGTAGCACGCTCCTCATCTCAGTTTAGGACTAGCCGCTGTTAGCATGAGACACGACAATAAATCTATGCCTCCATGCTAATCTAATCGGTGGCACAAGTGGTAACACTGTCGCCTCACAGCTAGAAGGTCCCGGTTCAATTCCCGCTGTGGGCGCTGGTGGCGTGTCCTCCACCATGCCTTCAGTGCACTGCTTCTCCAGGAAAAAAGGGGGCCTTTCTGTGTGGAGTTTGCATGTTCTCCCCGTACCTGGGGTATCCTCCATAAAAAAAAAACCCAACAAAAACATGCAAGAAGATCACCACCTGACCAATGGTGACGAGAAGGAAGGTCCCCGGGCGCCGCTGTCGGCTGGCAGCTCACCGCTCCTGGTCTGCCGCAGAGGATCGTCAGACCGAGGATGGGTCAAACGCGGAGAAATAATTTCACAAAGCATGGCGTGTGCATGTAATGTGCGGTGCATGTATATGTGATGTATGTGATAATAAAAAGTATGTTCTTCTTCTTAATCTAATCTGCTTCATCAGCACTGTGGTTCGAAGAAATGTGATGGACAGAAACCAAACAACCCATCAACTGACATCAAAGGTTTAGTTCAAATGTGGCTAAATCCTGATGGGTGCATGGCATCTGACATAACTTCTTCTTCCAAATGAGTCCTGCTCACTTTAAGCCCACGAGAGGTGAAATAGAAGAGCAGAAACCTAATGGAAAATAAACAAAACTGGTCTAACTGGCAAAATATACTGTGTTCATGTGACTCTCACAGGAAGAGGCTGATTGAGAATTTAAGGTTTCAGGGCCTTTTAAACACAGACATGTGAGCGGTACCCACCCTCTCATCTCATTCCCAGAGAGAAAGCTTGTTTCAGCAAGCTTGGAGTTCAACCAAACTCACTGCCTGTCTAGCCAGTCTCTTAATAAACTGTGAATGCATAAGGCTAGTTTGACGACAGGAGGCAAGCGCCAAAGACACTCTGCTCTCTTATGTAATGCATTATGTAAAAGTCTTCTCCACTCATTATGGGAGAAATTAGTGTAATAATGTGCATCTTCATTTTAAGCAGACACCTCAGTTACTCATATGGTTGGGACTGGCAGATCTAATGGAGCACCTTGAGAGGAGGAGGAGGAGGAGGAGGAGGAAGAAAATGAAGCAAGGATGATTGGGAAAACAAGAGTCAATAAAAGAAACGGGGAATACAACATGTAATAACTTGGCACAAAGAAAGATCTTCATGAAAGACAAATGGGAGTCCAGTGTGAAAAGGAAAGAAGAATCAGAGAAAAATCCTGACATGACAGATGCTACAGATTTCATAATGAGCATGAGGAGAACTGGTTAGAACTGGGTGGTTGCCACGGTGCTAGAGGATGCTGTGTGTTTGTGTGTGTCCGGACTCTTCTCTGATCAGGGGCGGCAATCTCTCGCCAGACAACAGGAGAGATTTCCAAGCTCTGCCTGCCCTCCTTTTCTCAGCTCCGATGAAATTTAATATTCACGGCGTGTCTCGCTCTCTGCCACACATCACAAGAAGTAGGGACGGCAGCTCGGCTGGTGCATTGGGTGAGCAAGACTCGCACACATGCTCGCTCGCTCTCTTCTTCTCAGAGCCCTCCCTTCCCTTCTCCCACCCCTCCACCCTCAGTCTAACACAGGGACAGCCATAAAGACACAAAGAAACACTAAATTGTAGCTGTGATATTGCTGTGACTGGAGCAGATTACAGCCTGAGAACAGAGAGCGGACGCAAAAAGAACAGAGCAGATCCAGACAGACCTCCTCGAGGAATGAAAGGTTTTAGTTCTGACGTCAGAGATGGTAAATGTCTCCCGAAAATGCAAAAGCGTTTCACAAAAGACAACTGGGGACAGTCATCAGACAGTGTTTAAGAGTTGGTGGCCTGTTTAACAGCAGCGACAACCAGCCTGCTGCCACCACAGACACAAGCTCAGTTGCATTCAAACACGGTCTCTCTCTCTCTCACTCACACATACATACATACATACACACATATATATACACTCGCACACACACATTCACAGATACACGTACACACACAGCCACACACACACAAGCTGTGCTATTTTTAGAGCTGGGCTTCCAGAATATCCCTCCCCCTTCCCCCTTTTAATAAGCCTGCCCTCAAACTGAGTGTACACTGCTATGGAATTAAAAATTGATTAAAAAAGACCCCTTGGTTCCCACTATGGTCTCAGATTTAAAAAAGAGAGCAGCAGAAAGACTGAAGGGTGTTGGTCTTCAGCAGGACTTTGCACAGGTAAAGAATGCACTGACTTTAAGCAAATACGCTCAACAGCTAAATGTAAGCAAAGAGATCTAACATCTAGAGCTTATAAAAGACCAAAGCATATTTGTTGTATTGCTTTGTGATCTGAGATGTGATTAACATTCCTCAGTAATAACTCATGATTAATCGGTCCTGCACCATAAAAAGACAACAAAGCAACTAATTGACTAAAATCAGATGTCACCAGAGACCATAAAGACACACTCCCGGGGCCAATGGTGCCTCCAATATCACAATTATGTCCTCACAGTGTTTTGAATATGACTTTGGAGTCCACAGTTAATCAAGTTTGGAAGCACTACAGCGGATATGACAAAGTCAGGAAATGTACCTTTAATGGACAATTAGTCAGCCTGGTGAAGCCTTTTTAGAAACCACACACTGGCAGGGTCATTAAGAAGTCCAGTTGCTGCCCTGTTGTGGGAGGGTCACGGCACAGCTGAACCTCCTCCTGCATGTCATGGTCATTATTAAACATGGCTGGTGTTTGCAGCATGCTATCAGTGTAAGTAGTCAAACAGGCTGAACCGTCAGCCGATCTTCAGCTCGCACAAATGCAACACACTGCACGTAAATGATGTGCACATTGCTTGCTTGCTACTGTTAATGTCTGTGCTGCTGCAGTCAAAATTTGTGAAAAGGTGAAGGTTAACTCTGCATTCAATCTGAATGTGCTGTATGAGGTACTCCAATGTAATGTAATGTATTGAGCACCAGTAGACAACACACACAAAAGTGTCCACACATTTGTTGCTGCATGCTGTCCACATGCACGATTGAGAGCATAAATTGAGCAAGCGCTTTCCCTCAGCCTCGACTGAAACCATTAACACTCGTTACCATCACTGGTTTAAAGCCCTTCATCATGTTTGACCAGGTCTGATCTAGGGCTTTAAAATGATCAAGTTATGCAGTCTGGTTTCATGTCAGAAGCAGAATAATAATTTACATGTAGAGGCAAAAATCCTATGAATCATATCCTATTACACAATAACATTAATCAGAGAGCTCATGTGCAGAACCACTGGTGCATTCCTATAATGACAACGGTGCTATTCCACTCTAATTTGCAGATATGCACAATGCTACAGATTTGTTTGGCTTTGTGTGTATGCCAGCACCCCTATACCCCCCACCCCCCCATAACAAACACACACACACACACACACACACACACACACACACACACACACACACACACACACACACACACACACACACACACACAGATCCAGGCCTCATTAACATCAATGCTGAATGGCACAGCATGGTAAGTTCAAAGCGCTCTCCCCCCTCCAGCAGCGATTCAAGCTTTCCTCTGCCTGCCAAATTCTTTCATTCTTTTTAAACAAGGTCTTAATCTGTCTTGAAACACTGCAGAGTTCTCCTGCAGCAGTGCCAGTGGCCCTGGGGGAACACAGAGTGGGAAGTCTCCCTCTCTCACCAGCTTGACGGACAAAGCGGGGCCCCTCCTCTTTCTCTCTAAGGGGACAATGGTGCAGGAGGAGAGAGGAAGACCCCGACACTGAGCAGAGGACCTGAAATGACCTAACACCACGTGCCAACACAGGCTTCTCTCTTTAGACCACACAGAACCACATTACAGGAACCTACTTTGGAAAAGATGAGGTGCTGCCAGGATGGGCGACTTTACAAACCTCCAGTCAACAGCGGCCCTCAGCAGGCCCCTGCATTAGCAGGCACTTCACATCAAACCGTGGCTTTTTCATACAACTGCATCAAAAGACAAAATACTTCCCGTTATCCCCCATTCCCCCCTCACCAACGGGCATCTATCTCACCATGGAAATGAACTAAATCACATTACCTCATTGGCAAAGCCATCTGGCACGCAGCTACCAGAGAACAACAACAACAACTCCAATGCTCCCCCTCCTTGGGGGGGCTTACTCTGGCATAACCTGAATGCCCCAGTGGCTTATAATACACACAAGGCAGGCACTACATTTAAAATTAGATTTACAGACACATGTTAGCACATGTGGACATCAGTCAATAGACAATGCATGGCCTGTGACTTGGGAACACCTGTACAATGAGGAAATGTAAAGTGAAGTGGACAGACAGGCATTGCCATTCTGATGAACAGTATTTGTACTTCAGAAAAAAACATGTGAATGCATTTAACACGATTAACCCTTAGTCTTACAGACACAAAACAACTAAGAGAGTGAACAGGCGGGACAAACTGACCATTTCACTGGTTGATTGGGGAAAATGTGACAGGGCAGGGCAATCCAGCAACAAACCCATCACACTGATGCACAAAATGACATCAAAGCCAGATGTTCCTGGGTTCAAATGTGAATGTGGTTGTTTATAAGTCAACCCTGTCATAGACTAGCAACCTGTCCTGTGTTACTTTTAATCTAAGTCAGCCTGGTGAACACAGTTGACTTCCTTCATCTATGGACTTCGTCTGCTGAAAGAACAGCTGGTTCAGAGGATAGTGACAGCCGTAAGCGAGGTTGGATTTGACATATGGAGGCTTTCACAATGCTTACTGTACATAAATACCACTGCTGTAGTGTCCTTGGGCCAGACATTAAATTACAGCAGCAGCTGAACAGGTGCTTTAAACTCCCTGTGGAGGATCAATACATTATCACCCCACAAAAAAAACAAAAAACAAAAAAAGGACAGAGTCAAGCCTGCACAATAATGAGCTGATTTCCAGAACTGCAAAAAGACATCTAACAGCTACAGATGTTAATGCAAAGTCACCCACCCCACCTGACTCAGTGTGAATCAAGGTGACAGGAAATGCACTGGGGATGAGGATTGCTGCAGTGTCGGGCCTGTGCCCTCGACAGTGACGCCTTTGGATACCTACTGAGAAGCCGGAGGGAGCTATTATAGCCATCAATCAGATTGACTGGGCAGCAGCAGCAGCAAGGACAGTGAGGCAGCTGCTGTACACTCACAGTTCCTCCAAGATAAAAAGAAACCATTGCCAGCTACCAGGTAGTCAGCAAAGGCTGTGGCTGGTTAGTTCAGCTATCTGACGCCAGCTGCTTTAGCAGGTAACACATTGTGACTACTAGTCTACTTTCTTAAATTACAGAATGTAGCTTTGAAGTTTAGGACAGTTCTGTATGCACAGGACTCAGGAAAGAAACAGTAAGAGAAAGAGACTGGACAAGCAAAAGGGCTAAGTGCAGCAGGACAGGGAAAAAGCAAGTGGATAAATCTCACCAACACACTAATCAGTAAATGCTCATTTAAAGTGCAAATAAAAGGTAGTGGTGTGTGTTTATGGGGACAAAATTGCCCCTGCCAAAGCTGGTATTTTAGCTGGATCAACAACACCATGTGATCAGAGTAACATATACCAAAACCAGGGGTCATCAACTTGTCCTTTGCGATCCACGTGATGATCTCAGTGGGGTTGCAGTCATCAAAAAGCATTTCAATAGGGGGGAAACTTTTACTAATCAGAATTGAATCCTTCCCTGCAGTGGCATAGGGGCTGTGTAAAGTTACTTTAATTCAAATCCTTCCAGCTGTTCTAATATTACATTAAAAGCTTTTCATTGGTGAATCACACCAGGACCACCAGCAAGATATCGCACGGTGCAGGTGTCTGAACCCTGTAGAAGACTTTCTGACCTGTTGCCTGACGCTTGCTTCTTTTTTCTCATACGTTGCAGCCATTTACATTTCAACTCCCCTCCAATCTTACACTCAAACAACCCGTGTAAAGCTTTTGGACTAAAATGTAAAACTAGAACAGTGGTTACTCTGCAGTCTCACTATGTTGCCTTCATCTGGCACTGACACCATTACAAGAAAGGACCTTGAGTTGCAGAAAGGACATTGGCTATTGCTTACACCATTGCATTCAATGGCTGTTTGGTTGCACGTGACAAAATTTGATTTATGCTGCAAATTCCCCGATAGTGTTCTGATAATAAAGATGTCAGCTACATTTCAGCACTTTCGTATTTTCAGATAATTGATCATGTTGGTTGAACGACTTTAGACAAATCAGTATTGTGACCAAAACATCACCTTTGGCTAGATGTTGCTCATTAGCCGCAAGCTTTTCAGCCTCTGTGACTGTAATCCACCACAAAGGCCACCTGTGGTATCAAGGGAAGGAGGAGGGAGACAAGACCTCCTCCCATATTTATATACATGGTTCACACAGGCCTGTGGGAAACAGGGGGAGGGGAGGGGTGTGTTTACCTATTGAGGTTTTTCACTATGGCTGCCCTGACTGTGTCTGGACAAGCCTGTCTCAAGCCAGCTAGCACAGCTAGTACCAGCTAGGTAGGCTCCTACAACAGAGACATGAGGAAACGGCACTCGGGTTACCATCACAACAGCAGTGGGGAGGTGTGAGTGGCTGCTGCCGGGCACTGTGTAATGGCTGATGACTGACTGGGGCACTTCTGGAGTCAACAGTGACAAACACACACACAGGAAACTAATCCAGGATGTGCTCCAATAATGTTAATACTGTCATAAACTGTCAGATGTCAGATGTGGGTGACAACAATATAGTAAGTAGGTGAACATCTAAATGGCTAAATGAAGCATTCCTGTGTGGCTTTCAAAAACAGCTGTCAATCATACAGGAGCCATGAAAATGCCGTCAACTGTTTTGTGTTCCAACTTTGTGTGCTGTTACAAGTCCCACTGGCAGAAACAACCTTAATCGTGAACATCAGGCAGTCTGACTGCTCTCTAATATGAAACTTGAACAGGCTACCGCCACTTCATAATAAGGGAAATGATGCATTAAAAGACTTCATCACTCAAGAAACAAACTGGTCCATTGACTACTTATACCCTGGGTTGCCAGGTATGGATGCAAGAGCCAACTTGTTCTCCCCGACACGGGTTCTAGTACCTAAACTCAGGGTACTTACCAATATGGAGTACTGACCCAACACCAGTGCACCCATTATCCCAAATTTAACATTGGCATACATCACTGCATGGAACACACTAGCATTATTTTTATGTGAGGTAAAATGAGGCCAGGGATTGCTGTGGCACTAAAAGCTGAGTTGGCAGTCCACCAAGAATCAATGAATGTAACTGATGGTGAAAACACTGAACTTTATGATGTCACTGACAGAGGAAACCAATCCACTTAATAAGGATAGTATTGAGGATGATGCAGTGTATACCTATTATGCACATGAATCAGGGACACCGTGATTCATGGTCAGTGTCCAGACCTCCAGGCCACTAGGGTGATCCGTGAATCAATACCAGTCCAAAATTTTGCTTTTAAAAATGCAAGTGTGATTGTGCTCTGTCATTGTATATATAGTCCAAACCTATTGGTAAAACTGAGCTGTCAGTATCTGCGCTACAGCAGTCAGAACCTGAGTCTTCTGCATTTATTGCACTGACCAACTTCAGTCCCAAAAGAGTCCCCAAAGCCAAAATTCTGTAAAACATTCCCTCCTCTTATTCAGCATCTAAAAAGCTTTGACAAGAAGGCTTTTTAGATGCAAAAACATCATAGGATGAGAATTAGTGTGGGGCAGTATTCAGCCTCTCTGTGGCGCTCCTCTATTACCAACATGGCCCTACTGACCAGACTCCTTGAAAAAAACAAGAAAATCACCAGAACAAAAGAATAAAAAGTCAAATCCAGTAACGTCATATTAACAATTAGGCATCTCACTCAATTCTAAAGTAATTAGAGGCAACTGGAGTGCCAGTTTGAGGATGATAATTGAACCCAAGTAACTGACAGGGAGAGAGGAAAGTAAACAGTTAAAGGGACAATGACCTTCTGCCTAATGAGCCGCAGAGTCCTTTTGAATCCGCCTATTATCCTATTAATGGATCCGGGAGGAATTCCTTCAGATGGCATTAAGGGTTCCCCTGGAGAGAGCTAAACCTGGGGGAAGAGGGGCAGAGGAGAGGAAGAGGCCCTTGGTTTGATTTCTCCCTGCGCTTCATGCTTGGCCCCCCTCATTCAGGTCAATTGGTCATGCACTTCTTCCCTCTCTGCTCTTACGCACACCCAATAAACACTCAAGTGCACATGTCCAAGCGAGGAACCAAAACAGTGTGTCTCCTGCTGTCATGGGGCCCAGGGCCTGTCAGTGCATCTGGGCCGAGGTTGTCGGCATCAAGGGTGGAGATCAATGCTGTCAAACCTCAAAAGATTTGCTCCACAGCAAGTCTTAGCAGTGTGAGAAGACGCTCACTGTTTATGGCCCTGTGCGACTTTCAACCAACAAGCATGCTAATGAAGTACTTATATTATTATAAAGGTGATCATATCATAGTGTGATACTGATCACGAGTGCACGAACAGTATGTGTGCAACATAGTCTGGCTGGCTGAGTGCTAACAAAGAGATGGGAGAGGGGGGAAAAATAGGAAGCGTGGCATCAAATTACACAGGACTGATTGGTGGGAGTGTGCATGGCTTAGGTCAGGGAAGGACAGGGAATACAAGGCCTGGGGATGTAGGCAGAGCCACATGGTGCACATGCACTGTTGACCGCTTACACAGGGGTAAACACACTGATGAGATAAAAGCCGACAAACATTAAGCAAAACAGCTCATGAATTCCCCCCTTCTGGCCAGACAATAAAAAAATCACCATGAAGGCAACAGGAAATATTAAAACATAACTCCTCTTGAGGAGGTGTGGCCTGTTTCTGAGGCACAGAGAAAGAAAAAAGAGCTCTCTCCACTTCAATGTCTTCCAGATGGTGATGTAATTTTATTTCTGGAAAAGCAGAGCTGACTGACTCGGGCGTGCCAGAAGTAATACATAAACTGAGCAAGAGGAGAGTCAAACTGTGCAAATCTGCAGAGAACCCACCACAGCACACAAACTACAGACTCACCACTTTATCATTTACTCTGACTCAAACCACATATACAGTATTACAAGGAAACAATACCAACTACTGTGTTTGTGTACGTACTTGTGTAAGAACTAAATCAGTGAAGGCTTTTAAAGCTCCATTGGGATACAGGCATGTGTTTAAATGCAACATACTCAAAGAATGTTAACCAATCAGATAGGATCAGAGATTTAAGCATTTATACAGGGTTACAACAAGAGTGTGTGCCAACACACGTGGGTCAAACGTTTCCACAAACTGGAGGGAAAGCAGGAGCATTGTTATGACAATTAGCACATCTGTATCAGTTCATTACAGTGTTGCCACTACAGCTGTACTTCTTGCAAACCTTTTGCACAGCAGACATTTTCACATACCATAAAAGGAAAGTAGTTAGGACAGTAGGACAGTAGTTATTATTAATTAACACTCAGGCTACTCAGAATAGGCCGATTGCTTGGCCTCCAGTATTGCTGCTTCCAGCTTTAGACAGGTTTAAATGTATGCACATGCCATATGTTTTTTTTTTTACTTGTTAGACTTAATTAGCAAAACAGTAATAGTACAATACGCCATCAGTTTTACATACACAATTTAGATCATCAGTGATGTTCCCAAAACAAGAGCCACATCTAAATTACTAAAAATAATAATCATTGTTACTTCTCCTTTGTTAAATTACATTTAATTGACTGAATGCAGGCCAAAGACAAACTGTACACAGGAAAAGCAAAATGTCCCATTTTATATAAAAAAATGTCAAACTACACAATTAAAAAATGTTAGTAACCCTGATCCTCCCGCTTATCAATGACAAATGTATTTTTGCATCAGTGTGGGGCAAGGAAAATAATTTACACCATTTAAAGACAGTAACTACAGTCTGTAACATTATTTTAAACCATTGTTACATTCATACATGGCCGTTAAAGTAAACAGAAATGTAAATGTAAAACAGCCGAATAACAACGTTCTTACATTTAGAAAAGCAATTTAAAGTGACTACTAATAACAGAAACACGTTCTCTGTATTGATAATCCTAATAAAAGTATCATGCTGGGGACAAAAATTAAATAGGATGATGATGGCTTCCTGTCGCTGCAGTCTTGACAAAGCTCTCTGGGTTGCTTTAGTGTTTGGCAATAGCTCTTGTACCGCTCTGATCAGCAATTCCCAATTTACAGAGCTTACAGAGCACCACACTGTTGGGTCTTGGTTTAAAATAGTCCCACACTTCAGATGATTGTGGGAGAGGTCTTTCAGTTGCAGCTTGTTGTGCAGGGGAATCCAGGCTTTGACTTGGCGCAGCCATCTTTGGGATGCACAGTTGTTGTAATCGATGACATTGATTACAGCAATGAGTTGCCCCAGCCCTAACATAGTCACCATCTGTCAGTTAAACTCTGTAATGCAGGGCAGTGTTTCTCTTTTTATGGTTCTCAAGAACTGCTCATCTAAACTACTTCACACTCGACACTGCACTTCCTTGGGCCCTTAGCAATGGACACACCGAGAATGAAGTCAATGAGATGAGCAGTTGTTGAGAAAAATCAATGGACAGGCTGACAGACATACAAAGTTTCTTTCCTTTATAGTTAAATTAACAACGGCTGAGTTCCATGTTGGTGCTGGTATTGTGCATGCTGGCTCATTTGGGTGGTAAAGAACAAGTGAAACTGAGCGACCATTAATGTTATTAATTACACCTATGCATTTCCTGCTTACTGAAGTAAAAGTCTGCGGTGGAAAAGGTCAATTTTTACAACAAAGGTTGTGTAACCCAAACAAAATCCCTTGTTGATTAATATTTTACCAACATATCTCAACGATTTCTCTGTAAAACTGTCCTAAAATCATACAAATACATTCTGGGTGATGTGACAGTTGGGAATTACTGTTGGTGATCACTTATCTCTCAGCCTGAATGAAAGTAAATGCAAAAATACCTGACTGGATTAGCTACTGTTGTTAACTGAAAAGGGCATCAACCAGACAGTTTAGTGCAAAGTCACCGTGACCTACGATCATAAAAAAGAACTAGGTTGGAAAAATACCAGAATTTCCCTAAATATGGCAAATGGCTCAAACAATTAGCTGATAATAATCAATTACTTGATGGACAGAGAGCTAATCCACAGCACTTTTTATTGTCAACTAATTACATTAGTCATGAATCAAGAAAAAAAAAAAAAAAATTCACTGGATCCTTTCCAGTGCCCATTATGATTTCCTGAAGCCCTAGGTGACATTTTGATATTACTTGTATTTTCTGTCCAATCAAATATTACCAAGCAAGACAAAGGAAAGGCATTACATATTCACATTTCAGACTGTAAAACCACTCTTCAGTACTTTTTCATGGAAAACTGCTTCGACGGTTCATCGTTGTCAATTAATTTACTGACAATCAGCTATTAACTGACTGTTTGTTTCAGCTCTGGACCAAACATTATTCATTTTACTCACTGGATCAAGCTCGGAAATGGCACCACTCAACAATAGTGCAGCAAATTAAAACCATACCGGGAAAAGGAAAAAAAGAACATTAACACAATGATATGATGTTATGATATAATCTCTACCAAACGATGATCCAGGACAAAATCCAGGACAGTATCCAGTCTAGTGTCATGAAATTAATCCCATATCAGTAATATAGTACACTGTATTTCCTAACTGAGGAGCCTAATTGCAACGCTGTATGCATTGGGCTTATTGTTCCTCGATCAGTGTTGATGAACTGTCTTTCAGCATAAATTCACTGACAAGCTACCAAGGCTGCCCAGGCTGCCTCTGCTGCAGTGAGTGTGCAGCCCCCTCATATCAGTGCAACCGCATGCGAACGTGCAGGTTTATGACAGAACCAAATTAGACCTGACACCCTAACCCTGGCCCACAGTCCTGCTCTATATCCTTTAATCCTTACTGAAGTACATCCTGCTGGACATTGCTCTGGGTTGTCCTGCGGAGGAGCACTGCCACAACATGAGGGACAAGTTGGACTCCTATTTTCCCCACCTGGGACTAAACCTGCTAAAAATACACACTGTCTCTGTACTGCAACTGTGTTTTCACCTGTCAAATAGGGTTGAAGAGAGGGCACAGCAATCGCAAGAGGATTTGGCTGGGGTGATAATGCTATGCCATTGTGCAGGAAACGGTTCTATTGTTTTGCAGCGTGGGGATTAAGGTGCCCGGAGTGCTCGGCTGTAATGGATTTATTAGAGCGCAGGGCATGTGCCAAATCCCAAATAAAAACACAAATCTCCAGTAAATCTTACCCCCTCATTTACGTAACATTTTCTTTATATATAAATCTTTAGGTCTCGGTTGATAACGTAATGTCAAATATGCACTGCACATTAATTCTCACACCATGTAGGATTCTGTCTTCACTCATTCATTCATCATGTCCCCCTCATTGTTACATCCTGCATACTAATGTACTGTCATGATGGCTCCTGCCTCTTCAGAATGTACGGTCTCCTATAGAACACAGAACCTTCACCAGAGTGCTTTTACGGAACCACAAATTTTTATCCCCATTTAGTCTCAATCTCTGCCTCTGATACACTAGCTCTTTGGCCATTCATCTTGCTGCAGTCACCTAATTTCAATAAGGAGATGAACAAAGTTTCGTTTCCTTTCATCTACATCTGTCTTTTTACTAGTATTACACGGGGAAAAATGAAAAGCTAACAGAGGAGGCAGTATGTTGTAGTCTCGCCTGTCCACACTCCACAGGTTGCACTAAAACCACCATTAACGAAAATGTGTAAGCCGTCCCTGAATGCCACATGTGGCAGGTAGAGCCCTGAAGCCAGAGGTGTCCGCCACCACCGTGCCATGATGGAGCAGGGGAGGGAAAACAAAGCAGAGTCGTGTGAGGAGGGGGAGGCAGAGGCAGAGGAGGACTCCCACCGCTGCAGGCAGCGCGTATTCAAAGCAAAAGCGTTGCACGCCGCGTTGGTACAATATGTCAACACCCTAAATCATCTTCCTGTCGTCATTGTGCATGATAGAACCATTACATTTCCTCTAAACAATACAGCGCGGACGTGTTGGTGTGCGCGCGTGTCCAAACAGCAGCCACAAACACGTAACGTGCCGCGTGGAGCATTGCGAGAAAGCACAGCCATTAGCTTCAATAGTAAAGAAAAGCAAAAAACAAACAGAAGAGTTGGCTAACCTGCGGGTGTTGCTCCAAATATCCGCACCACCGGCACTTTCTTTACGTCGCTTTCCCTGAATTCAGAATAGCAGACGTCCAGGTCTTTAATGGGACTTGCCAGATAGAAGTCTGCGGTGACGATTCGCACGGCAAACATGACTGCCGCGTCCGTAAGAGAGGGACCAACCGACAGAAAAGCCAAAAAACTACTGTTAGGAGTCCATAAGATGGGACGACCTCGGTGGCCAGCCGAGACCAGCCGAGGGGGACGCTGTCACGGCGGTAAAACAACGACAAAGCGGAGGGGAAGCCCGGTTGTGTCCCATGAAAAAAACGCTAACAAAGATTGCCGTGGCTTCAGCGCGCCCCGCGGTGCCGCCGCCGCCGTTGAGGTTCAGCTGCGGTCGTGGAGAGCTAAGCTCGACAGCGGCGGGTAATTATCGGACTCTCCACAGCTGTCGGGTCCATGTTGTACTTGTAATTGGAGCTGTCCCGTGATTTTAGCTTTCTCTATGATGTTTTTGTTTTCACCCAGGAGGACGTTCCGCAAGCTTCCGGTATGTAGCGTTATCTTTCCAAATCACGCCTCAGAACTAGTCCCAGCCAGTCCCGTTTTATCAGACAGCCCCTCAGTAGTGCTCCTTCTTCCATAGCAGGCTAACCCATGTTAGCAAGCTTATGAGGGGATGTAAGCTAGTCAGAATGCGTACAAATAGTACTTCCGACAACTTTTTTCAGAATAAAAGCGATGTTGAGGAGCCACCCGTGCAGACATACAAAGTACCTGATAGAAAATAATTGATTTCTTTTGGAAAAGTCACATCACAGAGTTGTTTATGGCCAGCAGTTATAGACTGACAGGTATAGTTGCCGCTTTTATCGACCGCCTGCTACCGAGCCGGCTAACCACGGTAGTTCGCAGAAGTTTATGTCGCCACCAGACGGATTATATTCATCTTGGATGTCTTACTTCGAAACATTTGCTAAAACCGTAGGATTGAATAGTGTTTTTAGCGTTATGTTCTTAGGGTCCCTTGTCCGCTACAAATTGTGAAAATCCAAATTTCCATGAATTCACTAGGTATATCCGGAATCATCCTGTTTGTTATTTTCAAAATAAGATTGACAACGTCTTTACCTGCACTGGCAATACAATTATCGCCTCAACAAGGGACAAATTACAGGTCCTAACATGTTAATGCCATTTGTATTGCAATGTGGAAACATGAAGTGCTAAACTCCGAAAAACAACAACAACAACAACAACACACTGCTCATAGTGTACATGAGCAGGTATCTAAACAAATGCCAGATTCACACATGTTCATCATGGAAAATGAGTTAGAGCAGGCCAGACACTCCCCCGAGGGTCAGGAGTGTCCATTAAACCAGACTGAAAGCTTAGTCATTGATCTGTTACTTATACTGTGCATCAATTTAAACATGCAGAGGAAGTCTGGGCTCATACCTAACCCCCCATTTGTGTAATATGATATCAGTAGTATATTTAGATTGCATTACAAACCTGATGTAAAATAACCTTTAGATCACAAACAAGGAAAAGAAAAAAATGGTCCATCCTTTGCATTAGTCTGATAGCTGGGTAATTTTCAATAGCTAAAGTACAACAATGAACAGTGAACCTCAGTGCTGCAGAAAGCATTATGGAGAGTTTCAAACTGATGCCCTTGACTGACTTTTATTTTGTCACTAAATGTGCCTCCCAGGGAAACAGGAAACAGTATTGTGGAACTTAATGTAAAGCTTGAAAGCATTTCACCTCATTTGCCACTGCATCATCAAGACACAAACAGAGCCAGATCAAAGAGCTGGAAAGCTTCACTTGCCCAATTGGTAAGGAACACATTTCTTATTGGTTGATATATTTCCTGTGATCGGGGAAAGAAAAATGCTTCCTGAGAATACATCAAACAAAAAGGACGTCACACAAGGATGCATCAAATCCATAAAGAAATGATACAGGACACAGTGTCCTAGTATATGTCATAACCATTGTTCTTAAAAAGACTGTTAAAATGCCTGTTCTTAGGACATCGATAAGCACTGAAACAGCACTTAGGCCATTTTATAGGGAGATGAAATCCAATATACTGTACTTGGTTGTAAGTAAAAAAAAATCTCTTTGGGTGGGGAAGCAGTGAGGGATTTAGGACTTATTACCTTAGTATTTCTAAAATCCTGGGTAGGGCTCTGCACCTCTGGGAATTCTTTATTGTATTCAGAATTTGAATGGTGTCAGAAGTACAATTTATCAAATGCAAATCTCTGTAAATGTGCCTGAATCAAACGTTTCTGGCATCAGTGATAACCTTATCTTTTTCGATCTTTTAGAGCCTCTGACGCACATTTTTTGTGCGACTCCACGAGACAGCCCGTAGGTACAGTACGTCACTGGATGTGTGTGTGATGGCTTTTTTCCTCCTACACATCTTGCGGCTGTTCAGTATTCCACTCAGATCCCTGTAATGACCCATACATGGCAGGCAGTGGTGGAGGATGTGCTGAGCTCACTGCTTTCTCCTCTCCACTGAAAGAGCCATAATGCTCCAAACAGTTGGTTCGGTCCGGTTCATGCCGGGGACATCGTAGTCAACGACTCCCAGATGATGAAAAATGTTTCATTAGCATTTTCATCTAGATGGAGAGGGAACCTCTGTCTGCTGGAGTGTGTGCTGACCTTGAGTGAGAGCCTGGTCCTCTTAATGAGTGAATCAGCCGGCGTCTGCCTATGTTTGCCAGCAGTATGCCTAAGGTCTAAGAGCGCATATGAGGGACACATTTAACATCTAACTAACCCAGAAATATTATATATGCAATATTTAATGCAGTGTTTGGTGGGGGCTTTTATCTAAAGTGCTTTCCTGTACACTGAGTGCATACATTTTTAGTATGGATGGCCTCAGTGGGAGCAGAGCCCCAAACCGTGATGGTGAAAATACAATTTTCTACCCACTTCCATGATGAAAAATCTTTAAGAGTGCGTACTTCTCAATGATGATGATGATGATGGAGGTGAACTAGTAATGCCACAGTCCCAGACAAAATGCCCATCCAATTCCTGCAGGACTTAGTTTAACCAAAATCCCAAACTCCAGGTCCACTTACTGCTGTTTTCCAACCACCCTTACATCATGTGATGTAAATGTGGAGCCTCGGTCATGTGATATCAGTGGATCATACGTGGAGGGAAATGGTAACCCCTGGCTCTGTTCGCTGTTGATGTGACTGTCCTTGATCCACTGCCTCCCAGTCAATGACCTTTGACCTCTTCCCAGTGGTCGCTGTGGTCTGTTTGTAGTGTTCATTGGATCAGTTGATGTCAGTTGATGAAAACTCCATTAGATATGGTTAAAAGCCCTAGAGGAAGCTAGTAAGATGACCTTAAGTTTAGTTTTCCTGTCTAACTACAATTTCCAAGTGAAATGTTATTTAAGACACCACTCACGTGGAGGTTACATGCAACCTGAGCATTCCCAATTTGGAAGATAGGGAAGATAATAAAATCATATCTGGACTTTAGGGACGCAGTTCAAAACAACAGGCTTCATAACACTTGATTTGGTTATCCTACAAAATTGCAGTGACATGTTCTTTGAAGTGTTTCGCATGCATGTCCCTCAGCAGAGATGATTTCTGTATAAAAAAAAGTGAATTTGTCCTCTGACCATGACTCCTCTCCTTTCATTATTACTCACCATCTTCTTGCTGATACATCAAAGTTCAGCTCCAACAACTGCTAGTGCTGATGTGTCCCAAGAGGTCTTCTCACTAGACGTGAATCAAGATTGTTTTGATCCCCAAAAGTCACTTTAGCAGGATTAATGCTTGTTGTCATGGATATACGGTTGATGTACGGAAACAGTGACAAAATGAGCTTGTGTTCGGAGTGTATTTTACAGGCAGCAGGGTACATGGATAGGGGATCCAGGCCCTTTAGGGGAAATATCTGCGTCTGGCTGCTTTGGACTCACCAGATAAGGCAGAGTCTAGTAGCACACAAGTGCTGGAACAATAACAAACAGTGGATTTATTGGTACTGGCAGCACTTGTGTTTACAGACAGCACCCTCCTGCAGGAGCTGATAAAAGCTTGGACATCACTATAGCTCCCCTCACACACTGATGGGAGCAAATCATTTTTTTGTCAGGTTTGTTAAACTGCCTTACAGAGTTGAACTAGTCTGCGCACACTGACAGGGCACAAATGATGAAGTCCAGGGCTTATCAGGAGTTGGTGTTCAACATATGGACAGACTTCCTGCGCCCCGTCTGCAGATCCTTTATCACAGTGCTGCTCTCAGGACCCTCCATTTTTTTCTAGAACCACAGTCAGAATGGAAATCAGATATCATCAGCAGTTAGTCAAAGCAAGGAAATTTATTCTAAAGCAATGTCAAAACATAATATTAATAACATTAATTTATGCTGACTGGATGTTAGAACTATTGCCACGAGGATGTAACCAAGGTTGGGAGTGTTGTCATCATCTGGGACATGCTGCCACCTTGTGGTTAAACATAGGTTTCACAAAATACACAGGCTGTACTGAGAAGACTGGAATATGCCACTTATATACCACAACTCCAGGTTGTATGAATGTCAGCTTTGCTCTCTAAGAATACTGCCAGTGTGATAAAGGTGAAGCAGGATGTGGTGCATGCCCCACAGCATCCATCTGGTACCCACTACAACACCTGGCACCCTAACAGCCTAGAGGAGACACAGAGGGATACATCATTGTCTCTGTCATCAGCCTACATCATCATTATCCCACCAACAACATATGTATATATTGTTGCACCCAATTTATATCATGTATTTTTTTAATACTCATGGTCCTGTATAAAAAATACCAGATGAATACTTTCAGCCTTACATCCTCAGTGTCATTTGCTGCATTAGTCTGGCAATTGCATTTCTAACATTTTCAGACTTTAAAACAAACATCACTGGGACCACTACAGACAACCATCAGATGAGCATTTAATATCCAGTCATTCTAAGTCAAGGCACTACTGTTGACCATCTGTAGAACAATTTGGCCAGAATTCACCCCATTGACCACACACACGTTCATATACTAGATTTCAACCTCACCTTGTTCCCTTATTCTGTCTGTAATGATGATTTAAAAACAAAAAATTTAAAGTTGAAGTGAAAAATGAATCACTAAATTCCTTTTAATGTTTTTAAATTCAGTTTACTGATGTGTGTTTTACATTACATTAAATGACTGTGTGTAAATTAAAGGGTCCCTCAGAGTGACAAACCCACAGAGAATGATCACCTGACTGCAGCTCCTCTCAGCCAACCCACAGAGCAGTAGCAGGGGCTCTGATTGGCCAGACCCTCTACAGTATATAACAGGTGGCCTCCAGCACTAGCAGGGCAAATTAAAACAATCAATTGAGCTTTTTAAAATGTATCAGCATGAATTCTAATTAAACGCTGCAAAAGTCTATAAATATTCTGGTGGCACACTCCAGGCTTTAAGGGTGCATGATGCTTTTTTAATGGCTGTTTTCTGTGTGGGTTCTCATTTCAAATGTTCTCATCATGGACAAAGACTGAATGAAATTGAGTATGTAGTGAGATTAGAAATACTGTTAAGATGAATTATAAATGACAGAGCAAACAGTAAACCTGCATGTAAAAATAAGCAACAGAGGGAAAACATCACTCTGCTGTGACACAGCCCTCATCAAGGCAGAAGCAAAGTCACACCTACGACATGTCGAGATTTTGACAAAACAAAAGATTTTCTTTCAATTGCTTCGTTTGCACAAGTGTTTATCTGTTTCCGTTTCTCTCAGAGGGGACGAACAGAGATGGTGACGTCACCCCCTCGCTGTGGGATGACGTAGCGCTCCTCCCTGAACAGGCGCAGCAGCAGGTCCATGGTATCGTGGGGCCAGTGGTAGATCCTGGTGCTCTGCAGCCAGCTGGGGACATGTCGCTGTGGTCCGGACACAGAGCAGAGCAGCAGAGTGGGTCAGTGGGTAGAGTTCGATGAGGCATGCTTATGTATAATAATACATTGTCTATTACAAATAGCGACTGCAAACTCCCAATTTAAACACACTTAAAAATGAATTTAGCCTGTTAGCCAACAGCAAAGCATATCTTATAAATCTAGACAGAGTGTCCACTCTATGTGCAGGGAAACAGCACAATAACACAATATCTAGATGTGCAAAACATGGATTAGTATCCATGGTGACAGCTGTTTCCTGCTTATGGGGGAGAGTGCAGGGTGCAAGAGCCTCGCCTTCAAACAGAGTGTGAAAAAAGACTTGCATTGCAGTCTGAAGAACAGACCAAACAAAACAACAAAACAACAAAACAAAACAAAACAAAACCGTACGCCGATAGAAATATATAAAACTCATGAATAAATGTAAACTAACAACATAAATAGATGTGAATGTAAATGTGAGTTTGGGAACATGGGGTTTTCACAGACCATGTTTGACAGTGAAACAGCTCATAGTGAGCTGTTAAATACAGCAGCTGGAGCCCATTCAGCGCTCCACTGACAGTCCTGTGGCTGATCCTTTCATCCAAAATATTTCTGCCATTAATCTCAGGGACTCATAGAGACTGACCTGCTGAGCAGCACACCTCTTCAAATCATTTGTTTTGGTAGCCACATTTTAACCGACAAACAATAATTCTCAGCATTCAACAACTGCATTTCCCATAAGTCTTAGTCATAACTACCATATGTCATCAAAGCTGATGAATTAAAGCCCAGGTGTTACTAATGTAGCGTAATGATGACTCTGTCCCGGTAAGACATGACAGTGAGCCAACATGCACAACACCAGCACCCTGAAACTGAAGCAGCTGAATGGAATTCAGCCTGCATTCATTTATTGATTTACACTCATGCTTTTCTCACTGTGACATGTCAAACATCAGCTGTGAAAGAGCTCCAGCCTCTGTCACCAGCCACTCAACAGTGAATCATTGTTTTGTGTCTGAAATCAACCAGACACCCTCTTACTTTATCAGCATCAGCTGGTGCTAAGTTTCCACTCTGTTGGTTGGGTGATGACGGTCAGCACTGCTTGTGTTCAGCGTTCAGTTCACCCAAATCTAGCTTTCTCATGTGGTCATTGTTCAGAAAAGAGAACTGAATGAAGACCATAAGATTTTCGTTGCATATACTCTGTCCAAAGTCAAGAATGGAAGGAGCCTTCACTGTCTATTATTTGTACTGACCTGGGTTGCATTAGGAAACAGCACAGGCACCAGTCTGAAGTTCAGGCAGCCTTGTTGGATGAACTCATTTTGGATCTGCACCAAGAGGAAAAGAGGATACTCAGTGCTTATAGGACTCCATAAACTTACTCCAGTGCTTTACTTAATAATACAGGCTAAAAATCAATACACTGCTCCTTTATCTTTGTCTGGTTAACATTATTAGCATCTGCCTCTGTGTCGATTTTTGCTGTAAGCTGAATTGGAGCTACTGATACACTGTAGCCTGGATCAACTGTTTAAACGTACTCACTGAAGCACTGCAGTCTGAAAAATGTAATGAATACTGGACACAGCAGTGAAAGTGAAGCTCATTTTCCCTCTGGATAACAATAAAAGCATCAACAAGACTGCAGACAATAAACACCAGCCCTAACAGAGATGAGACTGCACTGAGCATCATGAGCTGTGACAGCCTTCCAGGTCCACAGCTGGGTTGCTTCAGCACCTGTGACACACTAACACTGTGGGACTGTGAGGAGGAACTGCCCTGCTTTCAAGTCCCAGTAGGCATTTCCTCATTCTCCTGTCCCTACTGAGATTTGTTGGAGGGAGTTTAGCCACGTAAGTTTGCCATAAGAGGGCGATATTTTACCCAGGCGCCATCGTTGATGGCTGTGTTGGCAGTAATGAGAGTTCCCACCTGATTGTGAATGTACTTGGTGTGCAGGCCATGCTCATCAACTCCATCTCCCTCCACATCCTCCTTGTACTTGGGGCTGATGACCACAATGATGAGCACTGATTTCTGTAAAATGACATCTCACCGTCAGCTGCTGCAGAGGACTACAGATTGCAACTTGATTGATTCTCCGCTGCTCAGACTCAACAGTCAGACTTACATCATTCAAATAGCTGTCCATCCATTTGTTGATGCCCATTCTTCGGATTGGACTGTCAAACATGTCGATCTATCGAAAGATGGGCAGAGTGTGAGTGTTTGGATGGAAAGTTGCTGAGAATCAAGGGTGATGGTGATGACAGGACTTACTGCTGGCTTGAATCCATGATCACACAGAAATCTGACAAAAAAAACAATTTCTTTGGCCGTGTCCAGAGAATGCGTGATGAAAACATTCCCTGTCGAATGAGAGGAGTCAGTGAAACATCCTTAATTGTACTGAATACATATTCATGCAGGGATACCAGTGAGACTTACTACACTCCTCAGGTAGACTGATGGTCCTCTTGATCTCCCTTGTTGCTGGTTGTGGACCAGCCTGGAGGGAGCGGTTCACGCTGACCTCATGCATCACATCTGCAGGAGGGTTCACGCGCTGAGGGGCAGATCCATGGGGGGCATTTGGCGCATCTTTAAGTTGCAGCCTATTTTGTGGGGGATTCCTGTGGAGGGAAATAATCAGGAACAATCAGAGATTTCCATATGACATCTGGGAAGCATCATGTGAATCATTGTTGAAAATATCAGATCATGATGACAAACAGGATGGGAATTGTTCTTATACCATGACAGTTGGCGCTGAGGCTCCTGGTTAGGATCCACTGGGAAATCATGTTTATAATGATAATAATTGAGCTGGGCCAGATTTGCTGGAGGGCAGCACGCACACTGCCTGAGAGGCCTCCTCTGCACTGGATTGGGGCCTGCAGAGAAATGTGTAGGAGCAGACATAAAATTCCTAGTTTGGAAAGTTTCCAATTCAGCAGTAATGAGGTCACGCAGACTCAATAGAAACACGATGAGCAGCAACCCAATGATACCTAACGGGGCGGGGAGGCAACTTTTAAAACTAAATCTATCACAGATGTTGTGATCACTGGATCTGTGAAGAATCAAATACATTTTTTTCTCCTAAATTAAGAGCATAGTCCTTCGAACAGCAGATTCAGATGTCTGACGGCCAATATGGATATTTGTAGAGTGATGATGCCTGCAGCCAAATCTATTCAATAATATTCAATATTTGTAAAATAGATCAATATAAAATTGGAATTTAATTAACTAACCTACTACTAATGACACCAGCTATTACATAAGTGCCATGGGACACTAAAAGTGTCCACTGAGACCCACACAAATGAAATTATTTTAGGGTGAACAGCTCATTAAGACTGTGTGACCCACCTACTAAACACCAGGAAAAACTCACTATAGATTAGAAAATAATGTACAACAAGACTAAGAGTGAACAGCCATGCTAGCAGGCTGTACTTTGACATAATGAATCTGACTAAATGCTAACGTCAGCATGCTAACATGCACACAATGACGACAATAACATCTTAGTTTAGTGTACATGCTAACATTTACTAATTACCACTAAAGTACAGCTGAGTTCTTACAGTTTATTGTGTGTGGACTATGAATGTCTTGAAACTGTGATGTCCATCCAAAGTTTGTTGACATACTTCAGTCCAGTGGTGGACGGACCAATTAGCATCCCTCAAACCCAGATGATGAAAAACATGTCTGCTAATATTCCAGATTTAGTAGAAGGCCAATATCTAAGCTTATTAAAGTGAGCCTTTTTCCACAGAAGACTCATTCAAACAGCAAAGTCCACCTAAAGTCTGCTCACATTAGCTGCCATTAGCAGCCATGAGCTATTGGTCACAGCAGGAATGTACTGAGATGAGCAAGGGGGAATTTATTGCTTATGAATTCACTCTTTCATTTTTAAAAGAGGGAGAGTGTGTTATTCTTCTTTCAGAGGTTATGTACATAGACAAAAACCTGCCATGCAGGTTATTTTGTTTGTCCATGTATCCAGATATCTGTCTCTGATTGCTGATGGAAGTGCATCAGATTGATTCAGTTATTTATTTCAGATTAATCTGTGGTGTTTACCGGATAGAAATGACATTTTAGCATTTTAGCAGCAACACAGTATCCTATCCTTTATTATTTTTTTTAAAATATTACATTTAAATGATGTGAACACCACCAACAAAAGTCAATTCACCTCAATGGCAGTGGAGCATAGATAGATAATATTAGAGGTGAGACAGAAAATACCTTTATGTGATCTGGGTGAACTGATCCTTTGACAAGTTTAGATTTTGGGCTTCTAATCTTTATCTATTTAGTGCACATTTATTATTTTTAGATGTATACCAGGTGTTTGTGGTGTGTCACACTATTAATAATCTTCTTGCTCTAAAATTGCTCAGTTAATCTGTGTCTGTCTCAGTGGAGGATGTTAGTGTCCCATGACACTTGCGTAATAATTAGTATCATTATACATGTCAAACACATGTTTTTCTAATTTGGTTGAACTGACCTTGAAACACTGTTATCACCATCTGCTGATTATTAAAGGAATCTTGTGGTCAAATATGTCATTTATCTGATCATTTGCTTCAGAGTAACATGAAATAATGTGTCATCTTTCAGTAAAAGACTGTCAAATGTAAGAACATATACACATTCCCCAGCACTGACAGCACCAGCACACATCTACAGGATAACGTTTTGTGTTCTAATGATAATGAAACACTGACACTGACCGGGCATACGTGGTGCATGGTGTCGTGATGGGACACGGTGGTTACAGTTAACGTCAGACATGAGCGGGAGAGGGGGCTCCAAGCTTTCTGCCTCCTCCACAGAGTGCTCCTGGGGGCAGTTTGAAGGGACCATGAGGTCCTGTTCATACAGCGGCACCTGCTCTCTGGAACCACGAGGCCAAGCAGCTGCAGGCAGGAGGGGGTTCATCTGTGCGTCTGAGCGTGTCGGGGGAACGAGGTGAGGCTGGGGGGCATGGTGGTTGTGGCTCTCAGGGAGTCTCCACTGGCTAACGTCATGTACTGCCCCAGCTTGCTCATAACCATGTTCCTGTGGCCATTTATTGGTGTCTGAATGTCCACTGCACTGTTCACAAGACGGAGGCCAGGCCAAGTCCAGACTGGAGGATGTCATGCTCTCACCCATTTCAACAGGAACACTCTGATGAGGGCAAGGTCCTGACAACAAGAGCCAACAGAAAAACCGGTTTGCACTTTACTCGGAAAGACATTTTGATTCAGCTGTTTCAGTCTAACAAAGCTTTGTTTCCTACCTTTGAAAGAGTCCATTATGCTTCTGAGGAAAAGTGTCTGCTACCTCTGGTGAAGTGAGAATGAAAACAATTTTAAAGGGCTTTAACAGTTATTAGTATGACAACTTAACAACTTCATTGACAACTTAAGAGAGACACATACAGCGCAGTACGTCACAGAAGCACAAGAGGCAAGAAAACAACCAGTTTCAACTGAGAGATTCAAAGTACACTTTTAACAACAAAGCCACTGCCAACAAGTACAATCATCACAAATGAAAATGACACCTCACAAAGTAAAGAGCACATAGATATAGACTGTTCTCAAGAGTAGAGTTTGCTTTCTTGTCTCTTCCTCACTGAATAGGTGTGAAACACTGCAGGTAGCTTTAGAGGCAAGTTCGGGTGTAACATAACACGGAAGCCTCCAACTAGTACAAAGGTCACAATCACTGATCTAAAGGTATGTCAGGTATGCCTTCTAACGTGACAAATAAAAGCCATTTTAAAAGTTTCCTCCATGTTTTCCCTTTAAATTCACATAAAAAAGACAATAAAAGCAGAACTTGACTGAACTCCCACACCTACCTTTTCTGAGAGCTGCGTATTCGCCAGACACAGCACAAACCTGTTCTGAGGCAAACAGGAAATATTCCCAGTATGCAAAGCAGTGAAGTCTCGTGACCCATTTATGCAAATAACGTAGGGCATTAAGACGGCAGCTGCCAGGTTGTTTCCTCAGCAAGCCTGGCATTGTGCGGCTGGCCAGGTCGAACTGATTCTGTCATTTGACAGGTGGCAGGTCTCATTCTCATCCAGCCCTTGGAAAAGAGGACATGGACACAAATTTGCACCACTGGTCATATATTAAAATTTTATTTGGGACAAATCACTCCTATCGATTGTCATACTGCAGTTTTGGTTGAGCAGCAGCATTTTCATGGCTGGACAGCAGGTTTGTTCTCCTTTGCCACGGTAAGGTCTGGATGACCCAGACATACTAGAGAATAATTTCTAATGGGCTTTTAAACCTTGATCACATCCATCCATATTCATTCACTTATGTCATATATTTCATCTGTATTGCATGATGAGCAAAACAAGTGTAGAGCCACACGAGCAGCTCTGTGAAGTGGTGCTTTGAGCTAAATATTAATGTCAACGTTAAGACACTTGTGCACAGTGACAACGATAGCATGCTCATGTTTTGCAGATATAATGTTTACCATGTTCCCAGGACTAGGAATGAAAATGGTCCTGAACAGCATTACTTAAAATATTTATAAGAATAATAGGTAGAAGGAGCACATATTGGCACAATGACACTGGAATCTACATCTACTGCCCATTGCAGATGTACTATCCACAACCTGCATGAGTAAAATTTGTATATTATAACATTAAATAAAAAGAATAATATCAATAGTATAATGTTAGTATAAAATACATTGATTAAAATTTCATATAACAGTGTACTATATAGCCTGCCATTAGTTTAATGTTATTTCCAGTTGGTCAATACAACAGTTTCAAAAATATATAACCAACATTTAGAATTTTGTAAGTTTTGTTCCTTCATTACATCCTTGTGCAAGAGCAGTGGTCTGCAGTGGTGGTTGGTTCTCTTTGTTAATACAAAGTATTCAGTTTACTGTAGCATGTCAACTTTTTTAATGTCCTGCCCTGTCCAGGTTGTGATTGGTTGGCTCACAAAAAGTGACACTGACAAGCGCATTGGCTTCAACAAAAACCACCCAATATAGCTAAACAGCAGCCAGATAAAGTCAAACCTTGCTTATCTTATTCTTATATTGTCATCTGTCTTCATGCTCCACCTGTGAAACCTTGAACCCTAACAACTGAACTGGTATCAGTGGGCTCAGTGGGCTCAGTCGGCTGCTCTCTGCTCTCTCTGCTGCTGGTGCCTGACTGGTAACAATGGTGCCAAATGAATAACTTGCTATTTTACATTTGGCTGCATGAGCCTGAAAGAATTTCAGCCTGTGCACTCACTTGCTTTTCAGGACCAATACTATTTATCCAAATGTTTTCAAATCATCCACTTAACAACCCTTTGTGAGTCCTTCTGCTTCCTGGGTACCATAGTCGCCACCCAGAACCTCAAGTGGCAGCTGAACATGTCCTTCAGCATAAATGTCTCTGTGTATTACCAAGAAACACTGGACCAGCCCTATCAGCCCATTTATGTGCCAAAAAGTAGTAATGCAACAGTCCTTAGTATTCACAGTATCTCCGCCTGTCATGCAGAAGACTGGGGTTGATTCCCCAACAGGAAGAGTTGAGTTTTCTACCATCTGCTGATTATTCAACTAAACAGACAAAAGTAATACAGCAGCATTAAGCATGTCCTTGGGTCCATATGAGGATATAATAATTTCCCTATTAACAAGCAGCAGCAGTTCTGTTCTTTTGTATACATCAGCCTTTCACAGCTGTCTGGCCTTGTCAGGGGGCCGTAAAACAAATTCTGACAGTGCAGACATAACAAAATGCATTAAAAATCCAACCAAAAACTATAGATACTTTTTATAAAAATGCAGATCATTAGCCACCTCATATATCAGGAAAATATAACTTGAATTCTGCTACCCTCATCCATGATGTATGTATGCAAACTGAGCTTTTCGAGTTTACAACAAGTCCAGGGAGTGAATGAGGGCTGTGGACCAGGAAATCTGTGTCAGGTTCTCATGTATTCTAGCCAGAATAGGGCAGTTGTTGTGTATTGTCCCAGGCTCATCGCCCCTCCACAGGTAATTTGACTGAGTACAGTTTGATTTTAATACTCAGAGTTAAGAGTGTTAATGCACCAAAATTTGGGCAAATCCATTACATGTTCAGATATTTCACTGGGTAAGTGGAAACTTTAAATAAGACACTGCATCACTTGCTGGACAACAGCTGGTTACCATGTGAAACCCCAAAGTCATTAGGAGTCATCCTCTGGGAACCATGAATGTTAGGACCATATTTCACGGAAATACGTCAAAATGTTGAGATATTTCGGTCTGGTGGTGGACTGACCACCCTTGCCATTCCTTGCTAAGTATGTATTTGCAGATACAGATTATTTTGACAGACTACAGTTTCTAAGGTCAAGAACAAATGTCTGAGTTTAATTATTTTGAAAGTCAGATCCATTTGTCCAGATCCTTTCTACCCTATCTCTGTTTGAGATTGGTTAAGACCACAGTCACACCATTGCTGGATGGTGAGGCCTTATGATCTGCAACTGAAAAAACTTTCTTGGTGTTGTGGGTGAGGACAGAGCCCAGCTCACGTGCCTTCTCCTTACAAGTCAGCACATGGACCAGTTCTTGCCGGAAGCGCCGGCTGACCATGCAGTAGAGTAGGAAGTTGGTGGTGGAATTAAGGTTCTGCAGCATGTTGGCCAAGTCTCCAGCCACGTTTATGGGGATGCTGTAGTCGTTCCTGTTGAAGTTCTCATTGTTATACTTGGTCCTCAGGATGCAGTATGTGACAAAGCGGGGCAGGCTGAGCACGACAAAGGCCACGGAGACAGTGCCCAGCAGCAGGATGGTCCTCCTCAACATGCCCCTGGTGCTCCTCCCATGCATGATGCGACGATCCTCCTTGGTGAAGAGGTTGCTGGCACGGCACAGATGATACCCAACAAGATAGTTGAAGATGATGACCAACACAATGGGCATTCCCCCTGAGAGGAAGGTGGTTATCCACACTATAACAGTAGAGTAAGCCCCATCACGGTAATGACACCTGGACAGCGTCACATTCTCCCCTGCCACAGTTAAGTTGACAGGTGTGACGATATTGATCCAGCCCAGTGGCACAGAGACAAGATGTGACACCAGGACGATAGCCACACAGGTCACTTTAGTGACCCAGACCTGGGAGAAGTGCTGCTTAGCTGCTGTGTTACGGAGGACGAGGTAACGCTCAATGGTGAAGACCACCACAATCCAGGAGGAGCTGTAGAGCGATCCATACTGCAGGACTCCCAAGATGCCACACCAGGGGTGAGAATGCCAGAAGGGCTGCAGTAGCCAGAAGGTAAGGGTTAGATCAATGAGGATCACCCACACCAGGTAGCAGGTGTCCATAATAGCCAGACAGCTCAGGTAAATGATGGCCGTGTCAGACATCCCGCATTTACGGAAGCAGATCATGTAGAATGTGAAGAGGTTGGCTGGAAGACAGGAACACAAACGTTCAGATGGATATGTGACGTTTGCCTGTCTTGTTGTACTTTTGGTTGTTACCAGTGACTTCATAAATGTATTAACTGATCTTGTGTTGGTCTCTTTGGAGCAGCAGAAGAAAAAGCTGAAAACAGAGGAAGATTAGCTAATAGGCAAACAAAGGTGACATAGGACAGCATCAGCATTCATTGCAGTTGTACTTTTGGCCACATGACAAATGTGAGTCTACTCTCTGGTTTGCTCTGGTTTGGTCTTCACCAACCCCAGAGAAAAAATTTTCCTTCCTTGTCACTTCAAACAATTGCTTATCTGTAGTTCATAGTTAAAAATAAATCTGTGTATATGTAAATGTTGGCCTATCCAATTAAATATCTAGAGTGGCCATTATTTATTATTGCCCACATTTCACATTTAATGGACAATTCCACCTTGACGTTCAACCTTTGCATGCTGCATTTGAGCCGAATCAAATCACGTAGAAACTTGAGGTACCATCAGAGACACACAGTTGTTACCAATATGAAGCTTTTTCAAAGTGCATTTGAGAGGAGAGAGAGGAAGAAGGTAGCTTCTAGTTTAAGGAAAGTTTGCTGAAACTGAGGATTTTTTTTTTTCAAGAAAACAGCCATAGGCCCCACGACTGAGGAGCAAACATATGTTATTGTTGCTAGAAGCTGAGCTAGTTAACGCCCTGCTGCCTCAGCTTGCTGTGCACCCACTGCGCTGTAGGTGGTGCTGGGTTAGGTTAAATGCAAAATTTCTCACTGTGGATCTTCCAGCAGTCACCTCTACATTCACTACATTGCTGAGGAAGTTCCTTCAGTGAGGTATGTGAGGCCTTTTAGCTGTTTCTGACTATTTCAGTCACAGTTGGGACTGCAGAGCCTCTATCAGCTCAAAATGTTTGAAATCAGGGGCGGCTGTGGCTCAGGAGGTAGAGCAGTCATCCACTGATCAGGCGGTCGGTGGTTCAATCCCTGGCCTCGGCAGTCCACATGCCGAAGTATCCTTGGGCAAGACACTGAACCCCAGAACTGCCCCCGATGCTGCGCCATCAGTGTGTGAATTCATATGTACATCGCTTTGGATAAAAGCATCTGCCAAATGACTAACCGTAATTGTAAATCTCTGAGGAACACAAAGGGAAGGAGATGAACTGGTTTTCTTATGAAATGAGAAGGATTGAGCGAAGAAGTTGAACCAAGGGCAGATTGTTGAGGACTTTACGGTGCACAAGGCTCACAGAATGATACTCAAAGTAATGTTAGCCTACAACAGCTACAGAGACATTAATGACCACTGCTGGCTAGCAATGTAGCATTGTGCATACATGCTATGCACTGCGTAAAAATGTGTTTGTGGCTGCAGCTGCTGTGGAGTTTAGATTGTTTCCACATCTCTGTGCTGTCTGTTGAGGTGATGTTTTATTCTACCATTGAAGTGGCACTTGTTTCATTTGTGTGGCCTAATATTGCTTGTTGCACCCATCATGGTGTCCATAGGCCTTTTCATTGATTGTGTCAATTGTGTGTAACTGAATGGAGTTTTATCCCCTTTTCTGGTTAATTCTACAGAGGCTAAACAGAGGAAGGCTGTTGAATCTTTATAATGGATAATCAAGTGTACACTCAGTCTGCAAAATCTGTCAGTATACAGCAAATGGAATTTTGAAGTTTACCGTTGGCTTGGACATACTGCAAGGGCTTGATGGCGTGATGTTGGATTGACATTTAATTGTAGCCTAAAGGTGTTCTTTAACTTAACAGTAGCATCATATATCACCCGATACCCCCACCCCCTGACCCACACATCATTTCAAAAATGTTACCTACACTCAGAGTCATTTTAACTGACTTTTTACTTTTATGTACATTTTACACAAGTACTTTCATTTTACTTGAGTATAATGTTCTGGTACTCTTTCCATCTCTGCAGACCTGTACATGATGTAGGATTTTTAGCTTCTAGACACAGCTGATATCATCTAAAGAAAATCATCTATTTGAGCACACAAAAAAATGACATGCGCAATATTTTAGAGCTAACTCAAGCAGAGCTCAATATAGTCATAATCCTACAGAGCAGATTCTCCTGCAAAGATATGCAGCACACTCAGATACCGAACACTGTGAACAGAAAATGGCAGCACGAACTGCTAAAGGACTGTGAAAACAATAGAAAATCAGGTCGGAGTACAAAATATTTACATTTCCAGCTGTGAATGAAGGTTTCCTCCTGATAACACACACTCAGTCTTTCTGAATGCACTCAGTTATATGTGAATGCACGTCCTGCACGTGTTAATGAGTGTAGTGATGCTTATTGGGTGTTGCCATGGGTGTGTGTGTGTGTGTGTGTGTGTGTGTGTGTGTGTGTGTGTGTGTGTGTGTGTGTGTGTGTGTGTGTGTGTGTTGGGGGGATCATAACAGCATGCCCTACACAACTGCACTCTCGAACACTCAGATAAACCTGAGCTGACCGATGGTTCACACTCTTTGCCTGTGGTCTCCAAATCACTGAAACTGCCCCTGATGCACCCAACAGTTGTTGGTTAAGAAATAACCAAATATCACACACAATATGTGTCAGACAGTGCTGCAGTTTTCTGGAAGTGTTCTAACCAGCTTCCAGTCTCATAGCTAAGATATGTGTGCAGAGCTGAAACTGGTATCAGCATTATGGGTCTCTTTCTTTAACATGTGTAACAGCAGCATAACTGCAGGCTTGCTGTAGTCATTCATTAATAAATGGTTATTGGCCTGGATGCTCTGATGGCAGCTGTGGGTCATCGTGTGCAGGGAATTGAAGCATGGTGAGCTAAAAGTGACTGATTAACAATAATAAAGTTATCAGTAACCTGTAAATTGTGCCTGATCATGCATAGGTATCAACCAAATAAGATGACAAGATACGAACCTGGAATACCCATGATGCAAAGGAGCGGGTAGTAAATCTTCTGAACAGTGATGAAGATGGCAACGCCAGTTCCCTCCATGGTTCATTCACTGCCTGGCAAATAGCTCACATGCTAACACCTGCAATAAAGCTGTCAGAGAGGTGGAGGGGAAGAGGAGTGCAGTACACAAACACTGGTGAAGGGCTGCTTTGCAGATTACAGTGTTTGTGAGATATTTAAGTGAATGAATTACTAAAAATGAGGTTTTAAGGTGCTGTGAATTATTAACAATTAGCAACTGAATGACTCAATTGTAAAACATGAAGTCAGCGAGAAACACAAATCCAAAAACAGGACACATTAGAAACATTCATTCAGAAATATTTGGATGTGGATCTACGATTTCAGTCAAATTTACTTTTGGTTTAAATGCTTTCAGGGGCCATTTCATCCATCTCTTTAGCCTTTATTTTTCTGTTCAACTGTCTGAACATACAGGTCAGCAAGTAATGTGATTCAGCTCCGAAGTTAAAGTGAGCCGTTCAGCTGATGACTGCAGTAAACGCTGGATGATGTTTGCGTTGGGTGGGACTCACCTGAAAGTCACTGAAGAGAAGAAAACAGTGTGCAAGGTTGTGTTTTTTTTAGTCTCTAACCGCCTGGAAAATTGCTGTTACATAATAACAGCACATAAAGATCCACTTGATCGCACACAGATCCATATAGCTCTGTCTGACGACTGTTTTACTGAGACTTAAATAAAGAACATTTTCACTAATTAAAGAAAGCTGAAAATATTTCTTCTTCCTTTTATCCAGTCACAGTGCATTGTCAATAATCTGGAAATACAGGTTAAATGATCTACATCAGGATGAAAATATTATGATTAAAATGGATCAAATCTGACGTACCTTGAGTCTCCAGGACCTCTGTTCTCTGTAGGTATGAAGGTGTCACACACAAGTGGCTTCTTCCACAGAGGTGAGCACCAGCTGGTTACGTCTCCACAAGGACAACACCATCAATGATACGAAGAGGGATGGGTGAGACAGGTCCAGCTGCTGCTCCTATAAAGCTTGAGTAGGAGGGAGTCACATCACCTGACACCTGGTCTGAACGCTCAGTTGATGCCAATCACTGACAGCACGAAATGAAACTGAATACAAAACCAAAAGATGGAGAGAAACAGTTTGGGAAAGGAGCTCACCACTGTGAACAGCGCTTATAGTAACACAGTCATCACCTGATTGATCTGAGCATCAATTCTTTCCTAAGGACACAGGTGTGTGTGTGTGTGTGTGTGTGTGTGTGTTTTCCAGCCGAGAGATGCATTTAGCTTTACTTCCTGTATTTTCCCGCCTGTGTGTGTGTGATTGTTTTCACGTGTGCCTCATTAGTTCTCCCTCCTCAGTGTGTTTAAGTCCATGTCTTCCCCTCACTCTTTGCCAGTTGTGTCCAGATTTCCAGTCTGTTCGTGAGTGTTTCTTTGGATTGCCTGTATGTTTAGATATTTGCCTTATTTTTTCCAATTCTGTTAGTCCTCCTTCAGTCCCAGCTCCCCAGCCATCAGACCCACTGCCTGCTAGCCTCCTGTCAACTCCAGCGCTTGTGTCGGCTAGTCACTGGACTCCTAGTCTCCTGTCAGCTCCATCACCACCTTAGCTTAACATGCTAGCATGCAAACACTGGCAAATTGGCAGTAAACACGAAGTATAACTGAGGCTGACGAGACTGTTTTGCAGGTCTTTGGTCCTGAATTTATGTACTTAAGTTGGCAATTCATCAGATAGTTGTTTGGACATTTCTGTCCCACTGTTTGAGACCCCGATTAAGACTTGTGGAAGCTGATAAACTTCTTCTGCAATTTCTAAGCAAATGAGTCTTGACTTTTTGTAAATGACAAAAATTATTACCTTTTTAGTAAAAACTCTTTTTAGTGTAATCAACCAGACAACCAGAGTTGGTAGTCAAGCTGGGGTCCAGTATTGGGAATGTTCTGACTCCAAATTTATCAAACACATAAAATACATTTCTAGTACTCATGTGCTTAAACAGAGCACAAAATCCAGACAGAGAGGAAAGAGCCTGGGAAAAAGATACAAGCTGAGGACAAAATCAACTGGACGAAGATGGAGGAGAGGATGTGATTTGACCACGGGGGAGACACAGAAGGACATGAAGCTGCCTGTTGAACCGATGAGTTTTGAGGTCATGGCAAATATTAGCCCGCAGTTTACACCTCCCATCAGTATTGATGCAGAAATCAAACAGCACAGGACAAACAGAGGCAGGAGACAGGCTGATACCAGACAAATACCAGTTTGGAAAACTCTCTTAATGGGAGATGACAGACACTTTACTGCAACAGCATCAACACAGCAGACACGTGGATCTGTCAGACACAGGTGTAATGACATTAATAAAGGCAGCATTCCATGTAGGTGTGCCAGCCTGCTCTCGTGCATGCTGGCTCAGTTCAGGCCACTGGGTCACCGAAATGAAACTATCATGAAATTTTCCTGCTGGGAGAAAGGTGTTCTTCACAACAATGCACCACATGGGCCCACTCAGACTTCTTCTGTGACCCAGGTCAGGCCAGGTCTGAATATACTCCTCTGTGCAGCATCCTGAACCTTTGCTGTGGGTCGTGGGTCAGTGTGTCAGTCTGTACAAAACGGATACAACTGAATCCAGCAAGACTTACTGTCAGCTCATGTGTTACACCTTATCCACTGCACAAGAGGAATTTGGTTTTGGTGCCAACAGTGAAGTTCAGGGAAAAACAGCATTTAATTTCAGCAGTATGTCCAGTTTGGCTGGGTGTTTCAGTAACAAACTGGGCTGTGTGGAAAGTCTGTGAGGACTCATGTGACGTGGACCACAGCGCATGTGGAACTGAATATTCCAAAGTGGGACAAAAGAGGGGCAAAAGTCTGCAAAAATAAAGAGAAAGGGGCAAAAACCTGCCTGCCCTGCTTCTTTCTCCTGCTCCATGCTTGGTTATGACCGCAGCATTCAGCTCTGTGTCTACTTGGCACCTGTTCTGTTTCTCTGCAGGAGCTCCACCTCACCTTTAGCCGGCACTTCACACCTCCACACTGTTTAACATGTCGCACTGCAGGACACGCTGATGACCAGCCTGCTTAGTTGGCACAGAGGAACGTATGAAATGTCATTGGTGTAATACATAACATTAATAATTACTGAATTCCATTTAGCAGCTTCACTTTCAGGGTTTGGGTTTTCTTAGTAAGAACTACAATTTTCCTGCTGTAACAAGTCAAAGAGTCCAATATGGAAAAGGTCGACTAGAGAGTGGAATGATCATTTAATATTCTCTAGTATGAGACTCTTCAGTAAATCTGCACTGAATAAGAAGTGGATGCAAAAAGGAGATCCATCAGCAGAGATTAATGTGCTGTTCAACTGATATTGTTAAGGTCACTTCTGATTTTAAGTGTTCATTGCATTGCATCCACTGGCATTTTGTAATTGTTACATTTAAAAACAATCATTTAACACTTAAGTGTTCACTGCACCTACACTTGTGTAGTGTAGCAGTGCAAAGGAACTGCTTAAAAATACTTGTATTATTCCCAAATGAAAGTAGTCATTATGCAGAATGGCTCATTTCAGAAAAAAAGAAAAGAAAATACTGGATTGTGATTAGTGATGCATTAATTTATAAGCATGTGTGGAGCTTGACGCCTGTAACAGTGCCCATCGAGCTGCTTTACAGGAAGTGAGTGTTTTTGGAGCTTGGTGCATATTAGAGACCAAAAGTCTGGAAAAGTCTCTTGTGACTCCCCTCATAATACCAAATAGTTGGAGAACCTCTTAATGTCTATTTTCTGAGATCACAAGAAAGATTTTCCTTCGCATACACACAGACACACACACACACACGCACACACCCAAAAGATGACCAGTTTAAGCATACAAACGCTGGCATGTGGAAAGGAAGTGTCTTGGAAAGAGTGTAAAATGTTTATTGTTCTTTTCTGAATTTCAAACGCCAAATCACCGAAATAACAAAACAAGTTATGTTAAAAAATGGAAATGACGAGATATAAAGGAGGGACGTTAGCGACACTTAAAATCATTTAGCTGTACAACTGAAAAGTGAAGGGTTTCCATGGGCCACGAAACCATCTGCATTAAGACCAGGACAGGGCTGGGTTCAACCATCTTCAGCTCGGTGGCTTCCTCTCTTATGTGAGCTGCGACATGAATTGGCCCCAAACCTCTGCTGAACATACAGTACAACTGGCTCTCAAAGGATCACTTAAAAAGGTTAAATAAAAACAGACTGTGTAAAACCCAAAGACTCAAATACTGAGAGAACACAACGTAAAACATAAGAGAACTAACTCAGGAGGTGAAGTGGTCCAGGTTCGGCTGCAGGTCGGCGCTCTGTGGGCTCAAGTGGAGGACGTGCAGGAGACGAGGAAAACGCCACCGCACACACGCTGACTTCCTGAAAACAAGCGTGCTGACGAGGAGCCACCCGGGACTGACCGCTCAAATAAGACATACATTCAGACAGAAATATTTCCACCCAAATTTGCTCAAAATTCGAAGCGTGGAGGGATATGTTGAAAATCCTTACACGCTCGGCTGGAATTTACAAAAATGTGACATATAGAATTTGTAAAAGAGCCGTTTTCCGTACAGCAGCAGCCAAACAACTAGCGCTCTGAGATAGCTTTTGGGGGGGGGGGGGTGGGTGCAAGAAAAAAAAGGCTAATGGGGGAGTGCGTCATGATCGTCTTCAGGAGCCTCTGCGATACTACCAACTGAAAAGTCAAGAATAAAGCAGTAATCTGGGATGAATCTTTATACATGTTATGGGAAATGAGAAAAAATATATCGAGGCTTCAGATTCAATCTCTAGAAAAGAACAGAGGAGCTACAGTATAATACAGATTAACTGTGCTGAAACGCTGCTCTTCCTTTGCCATCTTTAGCATTATTATTATTCTGTGCAGGAGAAAATAAAATCTGAAACAGAAGCAAACAAATAACCTAAAACAAGCCTTTCTTATTTACATTGAATACAGGTTTCATTGCATTATCACAACCCCGGTTCACTTCGTCCATCCCCTATCCCACCTCAACTTCCCTAATTATCACATTTGCAGAGTTCAGACACTAGGGGGCGTGTCAGAGACTGAGGGCTGTGTTTCAGGGGTTGGTGGTGGAACTGAAATGCTCGGGTTGAGCTGAGGAAGCTGTACAGATCCCTAAAATAAAGTCCTGGCTGGGAAGGCTCTTTTGTAACAGGCCCCAGCCCTGGGCCGACCCCCAGCGGGACAGGGGCTTAGAGGTTGTCCCCGGGCTGGTACTGAGGCTCGGTGGCTGTGAAGTAGTCCTCCAAGAAGGCCTGCAGGTACTCGAAGGTGGGCCGCTCCTCGGCGTCCTTCTTCCAGCACTGCAGCATGAGCTCGTGCAGCGAGATGGGGCAGTCCTGGGGGCACGGCATCCTGTAGCCCCGCTCCACCTGCTCCAGCACCTCACGGTTGTTCATGCCTGAGAGTCAAACACACGCATGAGGTGAGTAACTGTCCCAGGGGCTGGAAAACACACTGATATGACTGCAAATGTTTTTAAAGCAGCAGGAGCAGCAGCAGCAGCAGCAGCGGCAGGAGCTTCAGTCTAAAACGGGCTAAACGCTCACTAGACCAGACACTTTGTGCAAAGCTGCATTCTTCATCATCCAACGTGTGTTTTCCATCAGATAATGACAAGATAAGACCTCATGTCCAACCAGTCTGACTTTGTCGTTGCCTTAAACTAGTTATGGTTTTAATTTGACTATGATCAGACTTTTAGTCAGGATGAGGTTGACTGAATATGATCAACACTAATGAGGACGTTTGACACAAGACTAAGACTAGATGAAAAACTAGCTGATACTGGATTCAGCCTCGGTGACCTTCATCACAAACAGTCAGCCTCTCTCAAACCCCTCTGGTACCAGACTTTTCTTAACATGTTGACTCTGCAAAGACTTTTCTGTCTCTTTCGTCTCAAACCAATCCTGTAAAGGAACCAGTTGTGTGGAAGCAAAATGAATGTTTTTACTCTCTACATTTGCACACACTCCTCTCACTACTTTTACTTAGTTATTGTTATTATGTATGTATTTAATTAATAGACTGATGGTCTGCTGACCCCAGGTCAGCTGTATCTCTTCACAGCTGTAAAATAATGAATGAATCTACAGTGGGGACACACAGATAAGACAAAACATCCATATTGTTTTTTTAAAAACGTATTTTTTTCCACTCCTATATTGACTTTAAACAGCACTAGCAGCGCAGCTCTATAGTACACACTGGTCTGAGCTAGCCTCGTAGTGCCACCACAGTGCCACAGAAGTGGAATTCAAACTGCAGTCTAGTTGTAGCATGCTGTCACTTTTTTACTTCCTGGAAGTTTATTTCAGTTACATTTGCTGAAAACCAGGCGATGACATGTTTGATGGACAGTGTCTTGTCTCTGCATCACAGTGCTGATGACAGCCACACGTCTGCCTGTGTCATGTTTAAACACGGAGCTTTAGTTTTTTTCAGTATATACTTGTTTATTTTATAAGTAGTTATTCTGATGACTACCTCCCATCCACTTCAGTAAGGTAACAGTGCTTTCAGTACACCACTTGGCTTCTACCAACCCCTGTCAAGGACCCTGACTGCCTCTGAAAGCTGCTAACACATCTGTTAGCATGATGCTGCTCCCTCAGCTCATTGCGTGCTAACCTTCCTCGCCTTCTCCCTGAAGCATAACCGGCCCACCAGCCCCATCTGGACAAACATGTGTTTCCCTCCCTGCGTGGAGCTGCACTCTGAGCACACTCCGTGCCCTGGCCCGGACTCCCCCTCGCTTTCTCTTTTACTTTCTGTCTGAAATTCAAGTTGTCCCACAGGCAACAGCGGTAATTAAGGGTTATCTCACATTTTGGAAGGGCATGGAAGGTTACCCAAGCATTAAAGAACCTTTTACTCCCATAAACAGCAGGAGGAGCCGCCTGTTGTCATAGCACAAGCTGTGTGTGGTTTGGTAACAACTCGGAGGTTTCTCCTTATCAGGCCACTTTATCGATGTGTCCTGAGTGGCTCAAGGTGAAGCTAAAGCACAGCGAGCCTCTGCTGTCGGTTTAACTCTTCCTTCTCCTCACCCGGGTATGGCACCCGACCCTTGGTCACCAGCTCCGTCAGTAAGATGCCAAATGACCACACGTCCGATTTGATGGTGAACTTCCCGTACAGCGCAGCCTCTGGGGCGGTCCACTTGATGGGGAACTTTGCACCTGCAGGAGAGCAGATAAACATTAATAAAGTGAATTCATCAGCAGATCAACATCAGTTCGCTGCCATGAGGAGAACTGCTCAGCCTGTGTTCTGTACGATCTTGTGTGGCTCTAGAGGAGCTTTTCTAAGTGTCACGGCCTTTTTACAAAAGTGTGTGACAGACAAAAGTATTTCCAGCTATGATTCAAATGTATGGCAGGTCCCCCTCATATGTCACACCACTAAAGGACAAGATGATAAAGAGACAGTCTGAAGACATCATGGACATGTGAGTCCTGTGTTTGAGAAGAGCCACTCAGAACTCAGCTGTGTCCACAGTGACAAGTGGATGATTCAGGTCCACAATCACAAAGTCCACAAACACAGAGTAGAGTCTTGAATCATTAGTGTGTGTCAGTGAGCTTTATAGGCATGACCAGATGTCATACATGAGTTTCAGCAATACAATCAAATTAACTACGGGGGTACACATAAACTAAGGTGCATCCATCTATTATTTATAACTGCTCATCCCTCGGAGGATCGCCTGGGTGCTGGAGCCAAGCCCAGCCGACGCCGGGCGAGAGGCGTGGTGCAGCCTGGAACGTTGCCCGTTCATCACAGGGCTGACACAGAGACAAACAACCATTCACACACTCGTGCACAGCTACGGGCAATTCAGAATCACCAATTAACCTAACCTGCATGTGGGAGGAACCCGGAGCACCTGGAAGAAACCCACGCAGACAGGCCACAGCTGTGAGGCAACGGTGCTCACCGCTGCAGCTGTGAACCACTGCCCATATAAACTAATGCACTAATTAATTAAAACGATCACGCCAGTTCTATGTAGCTCACTGCAGGGGCACACAACAGACATGTGATTACGAACACTGCTATAACTCTGTGATGTTACTTCCAGAATCTGTCAGCTATAAAAAAAAAGGTCTGACTGATTTTATTTGTCATGGGGAGAAGACATGGATGACATGGACCAAACAGCTGCGATGAGCTCAAGCTAACCACCAGGGAGATGACGGACATGTACAGTATACTGGGTGTTGACAAATACTTTTGGTATTGGTCAGTTCATCTAACATGACCCGCAGCATGTAGCAGCATATGAAAACCGTCTGTCATAGATGTTTCTGTTACTTTCTTGATGATGGGGGAGAGAGAGATGCAACAAAGGGCTGGATCAAACATTACTGTTTACTGTCAGCGCCTGATTGGTTCCTGACCTCTGAATCGCTGCCTAAATCTCTGATTTTTTTTTCAATTATTTTTGGTGTTGTGATCATCAATGGCTGCCTGGTGAGAAAAACAACCATGCCAGTGACAGACCAGCGTGGATGAGAAAGATACAGCTGTGCAGGTCCACTCTAGAGTGTGGATACCTCTACCGGGTCCACATCTGGCTCCAGACACTCCAGACAGCTTCAATGGTCAATACTAGAATAACATTCATTTCTAGGAAACATCTGTCTGTCTGTGCAGCAGGGAGTGTCTGCTCTGCGTTTCAGTGTAACATGGAGAACATATTTGGAGCTAACTGACTGAGGCTTCATAGTTAACCATTTGTTAGTCATTTTGATTGTGGGTGCGCCACAATTTTGCAGCCCGCTGGGAGAATTTCCTCCATGACCTCATGCAGTCATACAGTCTGTGAATGTCTGTTGGTGGGAACATTACACATGCATTGAACATCATGTGTGTTTGTGGGAGAGCAGTGGGAAGCCCCACCTTGCCGAGCTGTGTATTCGTTGTCTTCGATGAGCCTGGCCAGGCCAAAGTCAGCAATCTTGCACACCAGGTTGTCTCCCACCAGGATGTTGGCAGAGCGCAGGTCTCTGTGGATGTAGTTCATCCTCTCGATGTAGGCCATGCCTGCTGCCACCTGGATCACAGCACAGGGAGCACGGCTACATCAACACTGACTGCAAAAAACATCCTGCTATGGTTTCCTCTGAATGCTCCAACTGTAATTTGCCTCAGGAAAGTGGAAAGTTTTTCTACGTAATTACTGATTATATTATAGCACTACTCCATATGTAGCTTTCAGTGCATCAATAAATATTGTCTGGCAGAGAAAAACAAAATGCCAATTTAATTCCCCACCCCAAAAAACAGCAACAACAAAAGATCTGTAGACAAGTGATTCTCCAGAGCGGAGGAAGAGCGTGTTTAGGAGTCTGAAACAGGCTTCGTTAAGAAAAAAAGTCTCCTGTATGCCCTTGGGCTTTAGAAATGCTAGCAGTTCATAGCATTTATAATCAGGTTTAGGAGAAGTGTCATTCCACAGACATTCTCACACTGACTTATTACCTGCTAAAACATAACTGGGTCAAAATAGGACGCTCTGCTGTAGGCTGAATGTATTAGTGATTTGAAAGATTATACAGAGATAGACATTACAGGAATGTGTGTTTATTCTGTGCTATTCTACTGAATGTGATCATCTGATCTCTTAATGACACATTCTGTAAATCAAATAAATGCAGCAACTGCTGTTTTAAACTACTGTCAATGATACTCAAACCTTTCTGCATATGTTTCAAATTAAAAGCCTAGCAGGGATGTTGCATCTCTGCAGGACATGTTGAGTTTGATTGACAGTAACTTAACAGTCACTGCAAAACCATGAAGTAGAACCAAATGTAAATAATAATATAAATGAATGAAAACAGCATTTATGTTAGAAGTAGCAATGGTAATGAGGGCTGAAACAATCAATCAATCAATCAATCAATCAATCAATCAATCAATCAATCAATCAATCAATCAATCAATCAATCAATCAATCAATCAATCAGTTGATTAAAAGAAATGAAGCTTCGACTATTTTGATTAATTGTGTCAGTAATTTCTTAAGCAACAATCTTTGGTTTCATCTTTTTGAATGGGATGTTCTGATCTTTTTCTTTGTCATATATGATATTAAATGGAATATTTCGGCTATATCAAATTTGGATATGGATGTGTCTCATTGGGCTTTAGGGAGAATGAGGGCATTTTCACTGTTTTCCAACACTGGCGACTGCTATTGTTGCAGCACCACTAGTGACTAATCAGTATGACACGACTCTAGTACAAGACTGATTCCATCAGTTCAACATCAGAAACAGGGAGAGAAGAAGCAAAGGCTGGTCTCTAATACAAGCCTGTTTCAAACAAAGGCCTGGTCCTCTCTGCAGTTGAGGTAAATAAAGTTTTTAATATGGTTCTAAAGTATCTGAGTATCTCTTTTCTGTTGTTTTCAGGAAACTGAAAGTGACTCCTGTTACTTTCATGTACCAGAAACAGAGCAGTGACCTCAACACAGTGCAGTGTCTGCAGATAAAACATGAACTGATCCCGGTGTACCTGTGCTGCCATGTCCACCAGGTTAGGCAGCTTCAACCCTCGTCCTTCTCCATCCTTCAAGAAGTCCAGCAGGCTTCCTACAGCAGACACAAACAGATGTCTGTTGTCAGTCAGTGTACACAAACACACACTGAAGACACAAGCTGTATGTCTTGGATACATCAGCGAATCAGTGGTGCCCTATTGCCCCGCCCTTTACAGGAACTGATTGTAATTACCGACCACAAGTAATAATCTGACATCTGAATGTTTTGATATGAGGTTTGTAATTTGCCTGTTAGACACTTAGAGGGTAACTACAGGATGGAGCGACTTGATGATCACCACAAATACTTCAGACATTCATAAAATTTCACACTGGGTCTGTTTTTTGAAAACTCATTCTCCTCTCAAACTAAATGGGCTGACCTAGATGTGGCAGTCTCTGCATGCAACAGACACAGTGATGCACATCAAAGTTTCCATGCCTGTGTTCTCTGGCGTTTAATGTGCATCCACAGCTCTTTCTTGTGGGGTTTCTAAATTCCAGTGTTTTGGAGGATTGTTTTGAAGGCCTTAATCATCTTCAGTCTCTTTGAAACAAAGGGTTTACCATACCAGAACAGTTGCTATTATTCTGACTAGAATGTAACAAAAACACTTGAATCAAAAACAAAGCCTACATGCATGCTTGTGCACAGTGCCATATGTTTAAGTCCATACTAGCACATAAAGAGCAGTACATTGCTTTAGATTTTGTACATTGCGCCTCTGTTTTTGCTATTGTGGCAACCCAGGTTGAACAAAGCAAAGGGGTGAAAACTAACCCCATGAAATTTTTTGCCCCACAAGCAGTAGGGCTGTCCATTGATAGGTCAGTCCATCTATCAGCACTTTGGACCACAGCATTACTACATTAGATAACTACATTTACCGTACTGCATCTCAGCTACACACCCCTGTAGGACTTAGCTTGAGACTTGGGGTCTCACATTTTGATATGATTTTTTACAGCTCTGCTTTCTGTTAAACTGAAGGACATTCATATTAAACGAACTTCATGAAACTCCATTACAAAATTTGCAAAAACTCACTGACACTTTTGCAAAGAACTGTTTGCATTCCTGTTAGTGAGCAGTGTGGATATGCATGTGCTTGTCTTCATCTACCTTTGCCCATGTATTCTGTGACGATGTAAATGGGCTCCTCAGACACCACAGCGTAGAGTTGCACCAGCTTGTCGTGGCGGAGTTTCTTCATGATCTGAGCCTCCTCCAGGAAGGACTCAGGGGACATGGTGCCAGGCTTCAGAGTCTTCACCGCCACTTTAGTGGTGCCATTCCACGTTCCTGGCACACGCACACACATGCTGACATCAGTACAGCAGGAACATCTTTTCATATTCAAATCGCATCATTTCAAAGTCAGACTTGACATCTCTGCCATCTAACCTGAGGAGCTGATTGGCGGCTGAGAGCCGACGGTAGTCAAAAACAGGGGAAAAGTCTGGCTTTGAAATGACAATGAGGTAAACAGGCAACACAGAATGAGATCAGGAGGCACTATGAGAATCGGCTCATCTGCAACTCTCATGCACAGAGGTTGTGCTGAAGGATAATTAAATGGGTTTGAGATTTAGAATGGACCTTGATTTGAAATGGCTTTTAAAAGTCAGGAGAGGGATCCAGCAGGGCTTTGAGAGCCACAATACACCAACACAGGAGCAGATAATCCTTTGTAGGATGATTAACAAAAGCAAGCCTGTAAGCTCCTCAGTGATTGCATGCCAGTTACCGTCACACAGCATGGCGATGCCACCAGTGTGCTCTGCCTCTAGCTACTGTGTTAGAGCACAAGATATGGATCACTGTAATCACTCCAGTGAAGTAGTACTCCATTTATCTCATTCTGTGACAGTAATGGATGCAGGAATATTAGTGGTGACCCAAAGGGAAGACAGCCCTTCAGCTAACATTTGGTCTACATATGTGTGCTGGGTTTGGGGGTTTAATTTAAGAGTAAGCTCCTAAATCAGAGTAGGCTTCTTGAGTGATGCAGCTGTGCACACTTTGGGAGTGGGGATTGAGCGGGTGACAGTCACCTGCTGGGTTGTGAGGTAATAGGATCCAAAGGCTGGGTGTTACTGGGAGAGGCCCTATCCTCAGTATCTGTCCAGCTGGAATATGTCAAGAATGCACAACCTCATGTTCTACAGTACGGAGGTCCAAAATGGTCAACACTAAACATTCAGCCTGCAAGTCTCTAAGTGGACCAGCGCATGTGTTTTATTGACAGGAACACTGAGACACAGTGTAAACAAACTCTTCCTGGTAACTTTAGTTTACTTGCTAATGACAGTTCTAGTAGCAGTCATGCTGAAGAATAAAGACCACACCATTTACATCTAAACTTACCAATGCTGACATTTTATATTATTGTGTCCAAGCACATCCCCTGACTGGCTAATTAGCTATGTAGCCTGCAAACTGATGTTCGCACTGCACCTCTTGCCTCTGGATAGTGGCTTGCTAGCTCTTTTAGCGAGCCAAGGTGCAGGACAAGATAGATGTTTATCTTAAACTGTGGATGAGAAGCAGGTACTAGCTTGTAATGTCATTAAACTAAATGTTTAAAAATAGACATTTCAAGTCAAAGGATACATCATTTACAAAACTAAACTGCAGCAGGAAAAATCCCCAATGCCCAGTGCAATTAAACACTGACTGAATATTGACCATTTTGGAGTCCAGTACTTTAGAGTGTAGTCAATTAAATTATATCAAAGCAGATATTGGGGGTGGGGGTGGGGGGTCCTTACCGTAAAACACATCAGCAAAACATCCTGTCCCCAGCTTTAGTTCCAACTCAAGTGCTTCTCTGCTGATCTCCCAGGCATCATGACTCAACCCCACAGTGTCAGGAATGTAGTTCACACACACGCCCGTTAAATTAAAGCACAAACCATCCGCACTCTCTACAGGGGGAGGGAAGGCAAGGCACACAGGGTTAACTACTGTGGAGGGGAACATGCAGTGAGGGACATGGAAGGGAGCCATCTTTAGACTGTGAGAGCAGAGTTTCCTGACACATTGGATGTTTTTCCACATGATTTTGGGAGGGAGCGCTCAGAAATAGAAGTATTTCCCTGGCAAAAGCCTGAAACTGGGAATTATCAAAATTTCCTGGCCCATTTTGTCATTTGATCTCCTCCCCTCCAAGACCAGATTATTTGCTGGTGTTTTGGTGTCAGCCTGGTGTTTCTGCTGGCTCAGTGTGGCCCTTCCATGTGGCCTCTTTTTCTCGAGGCGACTGGATCCGTACCCATCCAGACCTCCCCAAACTGCCCGTTCCCAAGACGCTTGATGAGCTGCAGTGACTCCCGCGGGATCTCCCACACATCTTTGGTTTTGACGGACAGGTCGGCGAGGCGGGGCATCCCTTTGTGGCAGGGAACCACCAAGCGACAGCAGAGCCCGGCAGCTCGGTCTACAGATGCCACACAGCGATGCACAAATAAGAGCATAGAGAAAGATGCACAGACAGTTAGCAGAGCCTTCTGCAGGAGAGAGAAAAGCCTCAAAGCAACACGACTTGAAACAAGGACGACAAAGAGCAGAGTTAACACGAAAGCCTTCCTGGATGGCACACAGGCTGTTTCCAGGTCAGGGGATCCAGTCTTAATCAGTCTAATATGCTCTCCATGATCCTTGCTGATCATCTAATAAACCAGAGTGCTGCCAGTTCACATACATCTCTGATGACGTCATCAGGCTTGGTCTTGGAATCTACTAATCTTCTAATCTTTAATGGCAAGACGGCATTACAAGCTGGGGCTGTAGAGTTTAAAAAAACATGGGCATTTATTAGGCAGGGATGTACTACTGAGTTGCATTACGGGCCAATACTTTTAGACCTTTGACTCATACCAAGTCATAATATCTGAGCCTCTTTTGCACAGATTCTGCACAGACTCTCTCTTTCTGTCTTCGGTTGATGTTATGGACTAGGATCGTGTAATGCCTGACAGGCTGGGTACTATTTGTTGCGGGACACTTAAAATAAGCTAACATAGCTAGGTGTAACTTTGCACTTATGTTTTAGTGACGTTAAAAATGAAATGTTATCTTGGGCATGATTTTCAGCACTGCACATCTTTAATTATTTTTATTGTGGCCTCATCTTGTTGAATACGCAGTAAAAAGCATCTCATGCTGCACAGAAGCTGGAGTACCAAAGCAGAAAGTATAGATTCTATGTTACGGCTCACTTTGGCTAATGGCAGCTATGACTTTACGATAATGGTGGTAATTTATGTAAAGAGACAGCTCTGGCTATCAGTCCCTCTAGTCATCTGGGAAATGCGCATCTACAGTTGTGGTTAAGCAAAGATGGAACGGGGGGACTTTAAGCACCATGAGAAGCATTAACAACCGTGCTTGTTTAGGCAACAGAGTGGTACTCCAGCTGCTTCCATTTCGATCCTCTCTATTGGCTGTCACTGTAGCTGATGACGCCGTCATCTGTGTCAAGAAATCAAACATCTCTTGCTTTTACTCTGGAGGAAGCTCTCATGTTTGCCCATGATTGATTAAACCAGTGGATTAGGGAATAGTTTCCGTTGGTACTTCCATGGTGATATCTAGTAATGCTGCAGGGACAAAGTGACCCCTGTTCCCCCTCGCTGCCAGTGATAAGGCCTCAGGTTGTTTGCACGGGGCAGTAAAGATGAGATAAAGGCCTGCATCTCACCCGTGGGAGTGTTCAACCTGCAACTCGGCCATCAAAGCCCATCTGGGCCGCCTGCCTGCTGCCTCAGCTGCTCCACTCAGACATCAATACAGCTGTATGTTCACTCTGCTGGCTGTCATAAAACCTGTCAATATGTGGACCATATCTACACATCAAAACAGTCAGTGTTTCCCAGAAAGGTGTGGCAGCCTCAAATGATGCATTTTGTGCTTTGATTAGCATAAGGTCAATCCATTAATCCCAGATGAAAAGCCTATTACACTTTAAAGGAAGAATGTGTCAGTGCTGATTTCTGTGGTGCTGGTACAGTCACAGCGCTGAATTCAACTTGCTCAACTGGAGTTTGTCTGACACTCAGTTTTGGTTTCCTCATGAAAAACATTTTATCTGTGAATCAAAGCCACTACATGGCTCTGAAATGAATAACCGAACCTGAGCAGCTTTCATTTCTAACTTTGAGCATCGCAAAGGCACTGATCCAACGCGAGAGCAATGAGTGAAAGCAGCACACAGACTGCGCCAGGTTTCACCAAGATCATCTCATGTGCCTGCAGAGAAAGCTCCTGCTTTCAGCATCATTTGAAAGGTGGAATTATCACATAACACTTAATCTGTAGTGGCTTTAAAGCGCCACTATGCAACTTCTGCCGCACAGTGGCTGCTGTGGCCACAATAGCAAAGTAGGATATTAGTTCATCTCGTATCATCTTTATGTTTTGTTTCATTTTCATGAACACGATCACAGATATGATCAGTATTGAGATGTGCAGCCTCGCAGAAGGCCACATATGTTGTTCCTTTATTGTCCTTTCAGTTGCATCTGAGGAATAGCCGCAGTAAATGATGCCAGATATCCTCTTTAGCTCTTTAAAGACATGAAAAAAAGAGGCAAGCAGAAAGCAATAAAAGCACAAGCCCTGAAAAGAGTCAAGGTTATTTGCAAAGACGTGTCGTCAGCCCCACATCATCAAGAGTGGTGATAAAACGTAGAGGGACGGTTAATGTGCCATGACACCAACACGACAGAAAATCCATGGTGTTGATTTTAGGGCTTTATCATCGATATGTCAATGTACCAATTAGAGCATGACAGAAAAAATATCATTTTCTCAGTGGGAGGAGACAGAGTGACAAAACAAATGGAAGAATGAGAACACAGGCTCAGATATGCATCATCATCATTACACAGAGTAAGAGCGAAAAACAAATGAGGACAAGCTTCAGAAAGAGATGGAGAGATGAGCAAAACAATAATTGCTGTCTCATCCTGTAAATGTGATTTTCACATATGTGTCGGCAGCAGTCGTCTCCTGACAGCGCTCACAGCCCGGACGAGCGAGCCTAAACACACGTGAGCTCACAGTGATGCAAACTGTATCTCTCTTTTCTCAGGAGGAGTGCTAACAAAGTGCCTTTCTACTCCAGCTACGACATCATGTGTCTTGTTCACTGCTCAGTGGTGCTGCATTTGAAAAGAATGTAAATCCTAATAAAAATACACAAGAGCATGTGTGAGACAGCAAATACAACTAATTTGACACACAGCAGCGTTCCATTTCTTTCCATTTGTGCCTCATGGTTAAGTGCTGCTTTTTTTCCTGTATGTGAAAATGTGCTGGCAGACCAGATGCAATTATAGTGTAACAGTGTCTGCTTAATGCATTCTGGATCAATCCAAGGAAATGGACACTGGACAGAGGAGAAGACTGACGGTGCTATTTTGGCTTGTGCATATCGGTCCACGGTGTCAACGCTCTGCCTCCATCATAACAAATCTCTCTGCGGCAACATCTGTCTGTTTATTAATGGAGAGTGAGCCGTGCGATCCTTTGTATGTATTTAGCCTGAGCCATATAATAGCCAGACCACCGAGGGGCAGCCTTTGTGGTTGTCAAGCTAATTTACAGTACATCTCAAGTTCTTTCAGTCCTGTAGGTCTCAAACTTTGTGTAAATAATAAATATAGATCACATGTTTTGAGGCTTTGCATCACTGATGCAGCTAATTAAACCAATTGCAGACAGTGGGTATGGTCAAGATTGATGCTATAATATGATGTCACCTAACTTCTGGTTAATGAAGTCCTTCAGATGTTCAAGGCTGCTCAAATGTCAAGCTTGCTAATACAGCTTTAAGTCTGGCTTATACACAGTAATTAAGGATTTAAAATTCACTTATCACTCGCACTGATTAATGGGGCTCAGCAGGCGGACATGCTGCTGTACCAGAAACATCTCCAAATGCACAGTAGGTGTGCAGAGTATTTTTTAACATCTTCGTACTGATAATAAGTTAGTTAGAATTGCCTTAATAATGGCCAGCCATCGATATATGATCCGATTGGCAATAAGCACAAAAATGGTCTTAATATCTGTATTTACTTTGTTTTCCTCTGCTTCTGTCCAGAATACATCCTAAAATGAACCAGAATGTTTCCTAAAGTAAAGAGGACACGTCCTGAAGTGAAAAAGAATACATTAACTTCAATATGTCCTAAAATGACCCAGAATAAGTCCAAAAAGCAGCCGCAATATGTCCTAATGCTCTGGAGGTAGGTGGGTAGGTTCCAGAATACGTCCAAAAAATAATGAGGATATGTCCTGAAGTGAAGCAGAATGCATCTTAAAATTACCCAGAATGAATTCTAAAATGAACCAGATGTTCTAAAATTTACAATCCGAGGTTAATCTCAATAAATAAATCCTAAACGGTGGTATGGTATTGTGTTCTGTAGCATTGTTTGGTCTGAAGTCATAAAATCAACACATACAAAAGCAGTCTGACGTCTTTCCAGTGTTTCTACCTGAGTAGTGCTGAACCAGCTGCTGCAGCGTGTCAAACTGAGCCCTGGTGGTGATGTAGTAGCCACCGCTGTCCAGCTTGCGGATCTTATAATGCTTGACATGGTCACCTTTCACATCGTCCCAGTCCCGTATGGACAGGGAGAAGGCACCTGGGGGACACATGTCAGGGGATGAGTCAGTGAACATCAAGAACTTGTCTACATAAAACTAACAACAGAATGATCTGAATCAGGAAACGTTTGACTAAACAGTCAGTAAACAAGCCAAAGAATGCGACCACGCATCCAGCACTCACTTCAAGTACCTGACATCTGAAAACATTCTGCAACAGAGACAATTATCACGAAATGAGCGTTGAGGTTCTACACACTGCTGGAGCTCACAAAAGCCACGTGGGAAATATCAGAAAGATTCCACAGGTTCCACTCGTAATTAAACTCTCAGGCTGATGTGAATGTTTTTCTCCCAGAGGCAGTGAATCTCTTATGGCTTATACACAGACACACACACACACACACACACAAACACACTCAGGTTGATAATGTGTGTGGTTTTACCCTTAGTGGTTTCACTCTCCCGGATGAGATAGGTTCCTCGAGGGTTGCCAGTGGACAGCAGCTGCCTCTCTGCATCCTTACGGCCCAGTTTACCAAAGTACCAGCTGCAGTGACATTAGAAAACAGGTTAAGTCAAAGAGCAGGGTTAGAAGGGTTAAGGTTAAGGAAGTCGTCATGTGCTCGCTCGTACCCCATTCTCAGCTTTGTTCTCATCATGCTTTAGGCAAATTTATTGTACTTCCATTGTCCGTCAACGTGTTCTCAAGGTCATTTTGAAAAGAACAGAAAATCCTACACTACATGTTGCCTGCAGTTTTGACTCTGGCCACTATATCTGAAAATGAATTGTTGGTGCCCTGGAGATAAATCATAATACTACCCCCTCACATTTCCCTGTAGTGACCCTATTAGGCCAAAATTTCCATTTGGCAAGAGATACACGTATGCACAATATGCATGACATAAAGTATTGGGTATCCTGCTGTCACTGCTGTACCAGCAGATATGTTTCTCCTGAAACCAAACCAAAAAGAGTGGTCATCAGGAGGGTAGAGGTATTTGAAAACTAACTTTTCAAAGTGGTTCTCAAACGGACTGAGACGACGCTGAGAGGAGGAAAAGAGACAGAGGAAATGTGAGCAGTATGACACCAAAGTACGTGTTTCACAGATGTAGATCTGTGCTGATAGCCAGAGCTGCACCCACACATCATCTCTGCTTTTAATCCCAGCATGCTCCAGTCGGCTCATAATGAGATTCTACACCACAGTGAACTGAGCGAATCTTTATTCAGAAACCTTATTCTGACTGAAATGGCAGGTGGGGGGTGGAGGTGGGGGGGTGAGCGGTTCAGGTCTGTGGCAGCAGTAGATGCTACACACACAGACTAATGATTAAAATACTTGTGTTTCCTCATTGTTTTCCATTCTTCATATGTCGTGTTGAAGCTAAAAATGGATCCACTCAATGAAGAGTAAAGCAAAAAAAATCCCCCACCAACTTGGATATGTTTACCTCTCACTCAGAGTCTGGCTGGCATTTCAAATTCTAAATCCATCTCTTTATAGTGTCACATAAATGTCATTTTATCAGGCCAGTAGAAACATGCTCGGAAAGTAGAAACTGGGGGATGACGATGACCTTTTCTGCTGAATTTTGTTCCTTAGAAGGTTAAATCTGCATGTGTGGCTGTCAGTCTGCAGCCTCGTGTCCACTAATCTAGAGCTACTTCAGAGCACGTTCTACATGAAAGTCACTGGGTCTCTGAGGCGCATTCACACACACACACACACACACACACACACACACACACACACACACACACACACACACACACACACACACGCACACTACTTACTCCTCAGCCTGGATGGAGTCCACTGGAGCCACGTAATTACTGGGAATGTAGCCGCTGCCACCGGTGGTGAGCGAGCGAGCATCCCACCAGTCCCCCTCACTGGAGGAGAGAGAGAGAGAGAGAGAGAGGGAGAGAGAGAGGGTTGGCAGAAAGGGAAAAGAGAAGAAAGTGAAGATGCACATTAATACACTTTACTTCATATCAGCTGACATGCTCTGAATCCTGCAGCCAGTGATACCGAAAAGGTACAATGGCATTGTACACACTGTGTGAGTTGAGAGAAATCAAGAACCAGTCAAGACAAATGTCCTTCATTTGAACTCTCTACATTTTACTAAACTGAATTATAGTCAAACAACCTTCTTTAAAACGTCCACAGTTTGAATGTTTATGGCTGTTCTTTCTGAGAGAAGAAAGGTGAGAAGATTAAAATCAATCTCATGTGTGTGCGGTAACTGCAGAGCTGCACTCAGGACGTGGTTAATGTAGCTACGTGTAAACAGCTAGCCTGACTGTCCGAAGTGCAAACCTAACACCATGAATGCTTAAGTTCACCTAACTGTCCTACAGCTGAATCTTGTTGGTTTAACCTGTGAGGAGGACAAACTGTGGTTTCAGAGGCAGAGCTACGTGCTGGAACTGTTCCTTAGCTAACAGCTCGGTCGTAGTGCAACAAGAAATACATGAGCTCCAACATGCAGCACCCCTACAAGTACACGCTCTTCTGTTCAGCTGACTTCTCCTGGCTGTTGTAGCCTTGGCCAGAGGCCAGCTGTCCCCCCTCCGTCCAGTCTTCACAGTCTGCTAAGCTAAGCTAACCACATCCTGACACCAGCTCAGCATTTAACACGCAAACACGACAATGATCTCACTTGCAGGAAGTAAGCATATACTGGTATTTCACAAAATGTGAAACTCTTTTTTTAAGATAAATAGAGCTGAACTGTTTGGCTTTTCCTGCATTCCTGGCACTCCTGTTTCAGCCTCTCTGCTCAGTTGCTGAAGTGTGACGTTAGTGACACATGAGTTGAAGTTTTGCTGTGATAAAGGGGGTCTGCTAAATGTCTAGAAAGCAAAGGAGGGCAGAGGAGGAGAAGGGAGGAGAGACTCCTTAAAGACCTCTCAGCCTGGATGCCCACACAGCCATTAGTGTCTTCCTCTGATGTCCTCTGCGTCTCTTTGGGCTCATCCATCCCTGCGCCTCCAACTCTTTCATCTGTCCACTCACTCAGCTACTCATCTTCCATCCTCCTCCCTACCTAAAACTTCTCATATTTAATCTTTTCTCCCTTTCATATTCCCACATTCTGACGCACTTTGGGTTCAAGAAGTCCGTCACACCCCCCTCTTCCTCCCATCACTCCATCTTAAAAGACAAGATTCAGTTTATGTATTTGGCCACATTCATTTGAGGCACTTGGTCTGTTTGAGTTGCATCACAACCATTAACATGAGAAGCTTCTGCAACTTTAAAATGGAAATTCATCCAGAATGTGCCACAATATTGACATTAGACAGATCTTTAAATGAATTTCAGTTTAGCTTCTTTGTGAATTCCAGCATGGGGCGACCACTAAAATGGCACGATCTGCCAATCTGCTGAGCTGTCATTAAACACTGTGAGTCTGATATGTTGGCTGTTTATCTTCCTCCTGCTCAAAGTAAAAAAAAAGTATGATACCACCTAGAGATTCCTCCAGCACAGCCACAGGGCTGAGGTCAGATTAGTGATAAATGAAAGCAGAAAGCAACACGACGTGTCTCAGTAAGCTGTTGGTCCATTAAGAACTTCCAGAACAGCTTCACTGCTCCTCTGCAGAGACTCTACAAGTCTCTAGATCTCCACTGAAACATGAATGGCATTTATTTATAATTTCTTTCCCATTTAACAAATCTGTAGTTTGAGAGCTGATAACACTAAAGAGCAGGTTTTGGTGTCAGTCCCTCAGAGTCAGGGCCAGGATTTCAACGGTCATACACACAGGAATCCATCTTAGAACAGGCAAACAGATCGATCTGTACACCCACAGAAGCCCTCAGCAGACCATGATGCACTGGAGCGTCATGGTCTGCTGGAGCTTCAGAGGCATGTGACTGGAGTAGCTTTTGCTCTTCACTCTGACTGTTGCCCTCGCCATACCTAAGGCCAGCTGACTGCCCTGCCGTGAGCTCTGTGCTGCTGGGAGTCTCTCTGAATTCATTAAAGACTTTTCTTTTAATGATTTCCTTTCTTTATTTTTCTCACTGCCAACAAATCCCATGAAAAGACCAAAACCAACAATAAATTGATCCTATAATCAAAAACTGCCTGTGTGGCTAAAGGCTGATGTACTGTATACTGTACTCCTCTGTGCCGTGCTGTCCATTAAAAACACATCAGTGAGCCACACTGTTGCACTGTTTCATTTGACTTGTTCCCAATCAAATTTAGCACAAATTTACACAAAATCAGCAGGAAACTAATGCAAAAATGCAAATTCATCCACTGCTGCTATGTGAAAATATTCGGAGCTGGGTGCATTCAGATAAATAGCTGGTGGTGCAATGCTTCCAGTCTGGAGATGGTGTCATTAAACCACTGCAGAAGGAGAGGGCATAAAGAGATGACATAATTAGAGGAGCTCCAGCTAAACCTAAAAAAGAATGAAAACATTGTGGAAAACGTGGTGGAAACATGACATTTCTGTTTGTTTCGTGCTCTCATTTTAGGAAGGTTACAGTCTCCACAGTGATCTGAGGTTTTCCTCTGACTGCTGCTGTTCTTCTCCTCAACGAGCAGAAGCTTCACTGGCATTTCTGTCACATGCTTTATGTATGCAGTTTTGCATTTATCTATCCACCTAATTTTCCACCTCAGCTGAATGTAAAAACTTTTCTTGTGTTATTTCAACTTCTTTGGAATTTGAATGGAAGTTTTTTTAAATGCACAAACTGAAACTGCAGATGAAAACAGTGGATGGAAATGCACTTACTCTCCTGCACCAAACGCCCTTATTGTTCCTGTTTGCTACAGCTGTTTTAGGAAATCGCTAAGCACATTTTATAAAGAAAACAACATATTTGTCACGCATTTTTGAACATAAACATCTTCAGTAGCGACTTTGGGCTTGAGGCTGAGAGCCACAAACACGGCGGGGCGATTGGAAAGCACTTATTGGTTTTGATCTTTACATGTGATTTGTAGAAAAATATAGATAATAGCATCCGTTAACTACAGCAGAAGTGGATGAGGCAATAAACAAGCTGAGCGTGGAGTTTTCTAGGTTGTTACTAGCATCCATTTATGTTTTATCACACTCCTACAGACACTCTCCCCTTCATTCATCTGTACTTCTCCACCATTTCCCTTCCCCTCTTCTTCTTGCCTTCTCCCTTCAATCCCTCACTCTCTTCTTCACACACATCGATATCTGGCTGTCTTAAGGGACAGCTAGCAGTAGTGGTTTACCATAATTACCAATGCTTTCACATGAATGCACAGTCTCACATGTACATTTCCTTCCCCCATGCTCATACTTTGACAATGTCCCTCTGACACACTGTACCACCCGGTGGCTTGTTTCTATCACACCCCTTACACACCAGGAGGGAGCGTCTGTGGGTGTGTGTGTTTGTGTGTGTGTGTGAGAGGGATGCTAAACACAGACAGAGAGAGAGAAGGGAGTGGAGGAAGGGGGAGGAGAGGCGCTGTTGGTCCTTCATTTGTGCTGAATAAAGCCATGAGGGGGGATCGCCTGGGGACGACATCCCAGGCAGAAACAGGCCTGCTTCCCTTTGTTCACGAGGGATCCCTCAGGAGGGAGGAGGGAGGGAAAGATGGAGTCTCAGCAATCTGCCTTCTGAGAGAGAAAAGTATGCAGGAGCGGGAGGATGTGTTTGTGCGGTGTAAGATGTGTCGGTATGTGTGTTTGTGTGGAGCCAGAGAGACATAAACAGACGGGACGGGGTGGGCCCCAGTCTGTCCCGCTGCCTCTTTTGTCTTCAGAAACAAAACCCCTTAAACCGACTCTGCTCTGCCGCAAAAAGACAGAAAACAACAACAAGAGTAAACAAAGAACCTCCCTCCTGTCTCCAAATGGATTCAAATCCTCTCTCCCCGTGGTGACTGCTGATGAGAGAATAATTAAACACAGGACCGTGTTGACTGAGAGGAGTCACACAGTACAGGCACTCATTCACAGCACCACAATGTGTCCGTGCATGTGCATTCAGCGGAATGAGAACAATACTAATTTCATTTACTGACAGCGTAGACTTGTAGCATTCTGTAAAAACAGGAGCTGTTTCCTGATTATGTCTGATGAAGCTTCACAATAACAGACTCATGGTGGGTTATAAAAAGCCTGGGCTGAATGCAGCGCCTTATAAACATTCAGGGATGGAGGCCTGTTTCCTAGAGGATGTCATCACAAAACAAAAAGGGACAACAGTGCCTTCTGTCAGTTGATGCGGCGGCGGCGTTGGGATCTCTCGTGGAGCTGCCTCACGTGAGCCCCGCCTGCTCGGGCATCTGTCAGTCACTTCCTGCCAGCTCTGATGGCTGGGGCAGATGAGGATTTCAGGCTTTTACCGCCTTGGTCCAGCAGGGGTCAGTGTGGCTAGCTGGAAGAAGCCCAATCCATATGTGGGTGGATGAAGGGAGGTGGAGAGGAGAGGAGAGACGGAGAAGGGGTGAAGATACACCTCTGTCTGGCCCCTGCTGAGGAGGAGGAGAGAGAAGGGAGGAAGAGGAGGGAGCCTAGGCTCCAAATGATGGTGTCTTCCTGCTCTGGCTGAGCTCCAGCAGGGACTGAGGTGTGTCCTGGAATGTGCAAGACGCTGGCTCGGACAGGATGCTCGCTGGGTGTGGTGAGGACGAAGACTAACCTTGCTGGGCCAAAGGCTGGGGTGATAAGGCAGCCATGTACAGTAGAGACTTTCCATAATTCATCAGCAGCTGGCTTACACGGCATAAGCATTAACATTTCATACGTGAGATGCTGTGTTTCTGTGTGAAAGTACAGGAAAGCATCAATAAAGCACCTTCTACAAGCACAAGTGTTGCATTAACTGCCATGACTAATATTAGAACTAACACTTATCCAAGGGTATGCTTTGCACTGGGGACATTTTGTGTGCTTCTTTTGCCCTGAATTTCATCTCTGAGGCTACATATGGGCTATATATAGAACCAAGGCTGTAAAAATACTGAGCTTGTTTTTCCAAGTTACCACATTGCCCCAAAAGCATGAAAAAGATAGTATTTTCCTAATAATTTCATATGAAGAGAATTCTGTTTTTTGGTAGAAATTCTAAGGAACAGACACTACTTTAAATGCTACATGTTTCCTGGGAAATGAATCATTGAATCTATATTGTAACTTAATAATCGTCAATGTGTGATTATATTGTCACTCTGTGTTTGTTTCTTTCATCAGGGACTATGTTTTTGTATAAACTGTAGCTTTAATAAATGATACAGTTTTATTTTCTATGGCTGGCTATTATGGTGTATTGATAACATGGAAATTGGTTTACAGTTCAGCCTATAATTTGCACTTGAAGCAATTTCATATTCAAAAGACAGCAGCAGTGTTGCTTACATGGGGAGTACAAAGGAAATATATATTGACAGTACAAATCGTGTAAGTCATATTTCTGCAAACAGGAGGACCATATCAGTGAATCTGCATGTTTCAAACCTTTAGTCCAAATCACATTTATGTTACTCCACATGCTGTCATTTTGCCAGGAATGCTGCTGTGTCGTTGGTATCTATTGGTTTCCTTAATGGACAGAAATAAATAAGTAGACTCTTGCTATATTTGTGTAATCCATCACAGTACACATCAAGTCTACAGTAGGATTTTTCATGTCAGTCTGTACTTATGTTGCATTATCAATCAACAATAACGCAGACTTGACGTTCACAGTGAAGGATGATACAATATCCCAAGCAAGTTACAAAAGTCTGCTAATTGATTTTTAAACTGAATGGAACCCCAAAAAATCTAAAATTGTTTAAAGTACATTGGACAATGGTCAGGAAAAACTATACAAGATTAAACTTTACAGTTAAGATAAAAAAACTGAATCAGTTCAGAAGGGCAGCGGCAACATCCAGCTGTAATACCATTCTAATGAAAAGTATGATGAATGAACGATTTGTTGGAACTGTTACTCACTATGTTCACAGAAATAGCATTCCCATAGTTTCAGTTTTGTTTCACTTGAAGAACCAAAAAAACAAAAAAACTGACTTCATTGTGAAACTAACCCTTTGGTAGTCTAATGATAGGCCTGCTTTGAATTCCACTGGCTGTGTGTTCACCTACTGGCACAGAAATCAAAGACCTAGCCGTGTAGTGACGGCTACATACAGGCAATCAGCTTAATGAAACAATGCAGTCACAGCAAACCTGCTGTCCATGAAACCTAAAGGAGAGCAGGGTCACAGCAGAGGGCCAGCAGTCTCCCGCCTCCTCAAATGTCACTGCACCACTGCAGAAACCCAAACAGAGAGGCAGCTGAGGGTCAATCCAGCAGGCCTCATGTAGACAGAAAGAAAATGAAAACCATCCGCAAGCTGAGGCCAGGATGGTTTAAGAGTTGGCAAATGATCACGCCTCTCCTTCCATCCACACACACACAAACACACACAGACACGCACGCACACACAGGTCGTCTGCAGTTCTGCTGACTGCAAGAAAGGCTAGCCAGCAGCACTGTGGGTGTAACAGGGTACTTCCTGTCCAAGCTCAGAGGGAAATCTTGAAGGAACACCACACTCATCACTGCTGGCTGGAGACCCGGCTCCACCCTGTGTAAACCTTAAATAAACTGTGTTTACTGCTGATTGTCAAATTGCATGTTCAAGCCACCACTTTTACCTCGTTTGAAATGCTTTGCACTCTTAAATATTGTACCCGGTACAAAGATGCTGCCAATTCTGGCCTTCTTTTGATTGCATTTAAGCCTGTTTTTACATCTAAAAAATTCAGTTGAAATGTTAGGGCGCCACGTTGGTGCTAACAACTGAAAAATGTTCTTCAGAACTTTATACTTCCACAAACTGAAGCAAAGCAGACTTATTTTAAGCTCTAGCCTGCTCCAGATTATGAAACCAAAACACTTTTTTCCATGTACAAGCTGCCACTTTTACCTCAGCTGAAATTCAACGCCCTGTCTGCTCTCCTCCCAGCAGCACCATCCCCTTTAAGACAGTGATAAAATAGGAAGCTTGCATTCCTCCCAAGTGCAGGCAGGCTGATAAGCAGCTGTAGCGACTTACGTGCTGTTGATAATCTGGAACCTTTCTCCTTTCCTGAAGCTGAGGTCGTCTTCTGTCCGTGCCTCGTAGTCATAAAGTGCCACAAAGAGGGTGACTCCTGCAGGGGGGGATAAAAACACAGAGTCAGCACTCGGCAGATTAGCAAGAGAAAATGAAGCTCAGAGTCATGTTCAACTGAGGACGCAGTAGTAGCTGCAGTACACTGAGTAAATAGTTTGAATGTAAGTCAGTCATGTTGAATTTAATGGGTAATCACATTTTACAGGTGATGCAAATAGAATGGAAACAGACCCCTAACCCTAACCCTAAACCTCGCTTTTATCCAGACCTAACCCTATCCTCTCACTTTCCCCTAGTACCACCATAAGCTTGGCATTTGTGACTGAAATGTCTCAACAGTTACTGTTGAGTACTGTTCAGCCTCAGCTGTACTTAATTTTAGTGCCAATAAGCAAGTGCTAACATGCAAAACCAAGATGGTGAACATTGTAAAAATTGCATGCAAAACATCAGCATGTTTGCATTTTCATTGTAAACATGTTAAGATTATGGTATGCTGGAAAAAAAGTAGGTTTTACAATGAGCATTTAGCATAACACACTGTGGCTATTGTATGTAGAGCTTCACAGAATCGTTAGCGTAGCTGCAGATGCTAAATATGTCAGTATGCTTTACACAAAGTGCTCGCTGGGTCATCTACCAGCATCCCTTCTCCCTCCACATTTAGAGGTTAGACTTGAGGGGGGGGGCTGCATTTGACAGTTTTTGTGGCTTCTGAAATGGAAAGCACAAATTATTCCCACTTCTTTCAGTGGCTGGCCACGTTCGTGAAGGTGTTGCAGTCGGCAGAATTTCAATATCTCTCTCAAACTCTATTTTTTCATTCTTCACAGATACAATTCAGCACCATGAAAGCCTCTGAGGAGTGTCCATTTGTACAATTCAATGCAATTCAAGCCTGCAAAGACCTGCTAAAGACAGAGAATTCAAAAGTGATAAGGGGAGCAGTGAGATGCAGCCAGGGGGAGGCGAGCACAGCAGGCTTTTAGCCTGGCTTTTGAGCATGGCCATTCAGAGCAGCTATGAACACTTCTGCCTTTAGACGTGGTCAGACGGCATGACTTACCAACTAGTTCATTTCAAGCACACTAAACTCCTTTGTCTTGTAGTATTGTTAACCTTTGCTCTCTCTAATTCTTTGCCACTACAGCTTTCCTGTAGTAGAATCGGCTCCATAATGGCAGAACAACCTTTGGAGAATCCAAATTCTTTTCATAAAGTACCTGAAGTCACCTTCTCCCCGCTGTGTCTTATCCCCTCTCCCACATCTCCCTCCACTAATCCTCCTAATTCTGCCCTCATCACAACAGTAAGAAAGAATAGTAGCTCTCATTTGGATATCTCCCAGTAGCACCTCTCTCACAGGAACCTTACATTCCTGCTTATTGCTTGCTTGTGGCAAACGTGATGAAGGAATTTAGGCTCATTGAAGGACGTGTTAACAGATCACAGCAGGAGGTTAATAATACAAATGAAAGTGTGAAGTGGAGAAAAATTCAAACTGTTAAAGTGCCCTTTTAGGTGTGTTTGGTAGAACATAAATATCAAATGGTAAATAGCTGCTAAATAAAACAAAAGAGACCGTGGTTTGAAGACAAAACATTTTGCAAAGAAATCAACTCACAGGTTTGGGATCCTGAGGCCAAACTAAATCAGTTCATCCAGGCCTGTGTATACATATTAACACCAACTGTAAAATTACACTGAATGGATCACTCATTCTTGTTGACTTTTAATTGGGGTGACGAGGTTATAGTGCTTTGAGAACTCCATTTGTGATTGAATTCACTGTCTGACCACTGTCAGTCAGCATTGTGCTTGTCTTAATCAGAGCATCAGCTAAATCCCTACAACAGTTTCTGTGGCTTTAGAAAGGTTCAACATTGCTCTTTCATGCAAGTGTTTGTCTGCTTGTCTGGAGGACATCCACCACCTGGACTGCATGGTCTCACAGTAATCCAGCCTTGCAGGACAGCAGTGAACTGCTTCGGACATTCAACAGTATGGTGACAGAAGCTGGGATCTGGGCTGCCTCCGTCCAGTTTGATTCCAATCAGACAGGCTAAAACCTCTCTACATAAAGATCAGTGGCCTGAAAAGCCTTTCCAGCCAGTCCAGCATTATCTCACAACAACACTACTGATGGCAAAAATAGAGGAGAAAGGGAGTGAAAGATGTTTTTTTACACACTGTTCATGTCCAGAATTCTCAGTGTAACCTCAGGTTTTTGCACGACTTCCATGAAACTCATATCCACAACCTCCCTCAAGCCGCTGGCCTCTCTAGTGATAAGAGAAAACTGAAATGGTTTTCACGCAACAGCAAGAGAGTTCCTGTGGAAACTTGTACAAACTGGAAGTGTGAAACTACAGTATTGATGTTATGTAATTCATTTGAATGCATGTCAGTAGAAGCCACGTTTCACTTCTTAATGGGTATCTGCTAATATTACAGTACATCAACACTTCACTATACAGACATCATAATCAAACATGGCACTGGGATCTGTGCACTGAATAGGATGCCAGTGTCTCATTAGCAGACAGTGAGGCCTATGTTTGCTTGCAGGGGACTAATACTAACCCTACCCCTACAAAGACTCTTACAGTCTAATAGTAGTGCCATATTCAACACCCATTAAACCATACTTTGGGAAAACAGTTTCATAGCAGCCGTGTTGATTATCAACCCTCAAGACCAGTTGAACGTTGTAGTTCATGTTTGCCACCTAAGCTACAGGGGTGCCCATGCCAGGCTGCTTTTCAAGGAGGCCTTTTGAAGCTTACATTTAGATTATCGCTGACTGCAATCTTATCATTTACTGAACTCATGTATTTTTCATTTTGGCAACGTGATGGTGCGAGGTGGTTCAAAACAATCAGAAACCACAACAATTAAGAAATCAAGTCAGCAGACTGAGAAACATAAGCTATTTAAGTCCGTATCTTCAAAACAGTACAATAATGTCTGTAATTGCTGCCACAACACACACAGTATCAAAATGAATGAATTCTTTGATTAAGACCATCATTTCTAGAATGAATTTCTACATTTCTCCACTGACTTAAGTACAGTCTGAGCTTTCTGGAGTTTAAGAATACACTCAGGTTTTTTGAGAATGTCTAATAATCATTTGATGAAAGGTACTGGGTTATTTGCCATGTGTAACAAATGTGGAAACACTGTTGAAAGAAACTACAATATGGAGATGTAGGGATTTTAAAGAATAGTACCAGTTTATTTATTCAGAGATGACGACTGCACGAAGACCATTAGATGTTGTTAAAAGCTCTGGAAAAAGCAAGTTAGTAGACCTTGAGTTAATATTATTTTGTCAAACTACTATATCCAAGGTCAGGAAAGAACTTTCTCAGCTCACAGTTTATCGGAATAATGAAAAGAGGTCAAATTGAAAGTGAGTGTTCCCATAGTGTGAATAAATCCTCACAGCTCAGGAAAACTGAGGCACAGATTTAGGTATGACTCTGACTGTTCACCTTGTTTTCACTTCCAAATAAGTTTCACTAATCTATGTTTTTGTCTGATTGTCTGATGCTCGGGTTTCTTTCACCAGTAGACACCATTTTAATAATGTTGTTGCTTTCCTAGATCTCAACAATTAACTTAGCGAGTGCAGTGTGATCATTACCAATAGAGATGAAGGTCAAAACAATGTCATAAACATGAACCTTTTTGAGGTATGAATCTCTATCTATCTCACATCTCAGGTTTTTTTGATTTGTCCTGTCTCATAACAGAGCACACGAGAGTCGAGATAAGACAAAATCAGCTCTCAAAGTGTTTTGCTCAGACTTGTGGTGACTGTGGCTGTTAAGCTGTTTCATGCCTGAGTGTTTGACAAATGGAAGCTGAATGGGTACTTCTTTAAAGTCCACTTAAACTCTCTTGATCACATTTATTCAAGTCATTTCACTCCAGACGCTCTCAGCGGGCTGAGGCTTTGTGGGGAACAGTGTCGATAGGAAGAGGCTATGTGAGGCTCTCGCTGATGGGACTGCAGATAGAGAGGACCTGCCGCTATTCATGTGATAACAAACAGAGAGAAGGCAGAGCAGGCTGTTAAAAAGAGAGTGTTTGATAGAAACACTTTGGCTTTGTAGCCTTCAGAACATAACAAGGCCCTGAATGCATCACGGCTGTGGTTTTCACTGTTCAAATGTTCCATTAGGTCAGCAGAGGTGGGCACTCGGTATAAACTGATTTATTGATTCATTTTAGAGTTGTCTGCTGGGATCCTACTCAATTAGTTACATAAGGCCATAGGACTAGCTGTGAATTTCCATGTGGGGAAATGACATCAGCAAAAGATCAACTGTTAATCAATAAGATGTCTGATGCCAACTGCAATTTGGGTTCCTCTGCAGTGCGACTGAGTGGGGTGATTGCGGCTGTTAGGCAAACAAGCCAGGCAGCTGTGTTATAACAGAGGTTGAGAGGGAGGGGCAGCTTATGTCCAAATTTCCCCACCATGACAAAATTAAAAAGCTAAACCCCTCTCTGCTCCTCTGCCACTGTGTGGATTTGGATTATACAGCGTAGAAAATAATCCGCACTTTGAGGGAGAGGACTCCTGCTAAGTTGAGTGGAAATGCTGAGTTCCTCTGCAGAGCAGCCTGGGCTCAGTCAAACATAAAGGATATCCTGAGTAGGAATATTCCCTACCTAAACAATGAGCCCGGCACACAAAGCCCTGCGCTAATGCCAGCCGGACGTTCTTGACAGAGCCGGGTTGGGGTCAGCAGTGGAGCTGCAGCAGGGACTGTGAGGTGAGGATTGCTGGGACTCTGGGATGCCACAGGAAGTCTATCACTACACAAAGAATCCTTTCGCGATTTGCATACGGAGGTGTATGTATGTGGGCGGCTGGGAGCTTTCACTGAGCGCATCCAATGCTGTAAATGTGTGGGAATGAAGTAAAAAGAAACAACCTTCACACTCCAATATGTGTTGCAGATAGTTTCCCTCATATGACAAGCAATAAAGCAATAAAAGAAATATCCTCCCCCAACCCCGAAAGGGATACAAGGGGTATAGAAGATGAATGAATGAATGAAGAAATATCCTTCAGATTAATTAATCTGCTGGCCGCTGAGCAGCTACACTCAAGCACACCTCACTGGATGAACTTCTTCTCTATCAAGCTCCCTTTTTTCATTTCTCATACACTTCCTTTTGCCAATTTTTTTAAGTATTCAGTGCAACACCATGACCAGCAACACCAGTCTGAGAGTGTGCTCCATTACTGACTTCTTAAAACACGTCATACAACTTACTTAAAGTGAGCCACATTAAGGTTGTAAAGGCTTATCTACTGCTGTCTCAGCCCCATTTTTCCATTGTCCATCACTCCTGTTTTTATCAACAGGGCTGCAGAATGTCTCGTGTTTCAGTCATGCTATAGGCACTTAATCACAACCTTTTATTCTTCAGCTTTAACACAGATGCTGCTTTTTCTACACAGCCTGTGTAGACATTGTATAAGGGTCTCTACACATGATCAGTGGCAGAGCTGCTCCATATCGCTGTAACTCATTGTCAAATTGAGGGAGTGAATGTCCCAAATCTTGAGGGAGCATTGCCTTGGGTGTTGCACTCAGTTTGGATTTTATGCCTCATTGCAGGGCTCAAAGTTCAATCAGTGTAAACTTCGACTTTATTTGGTGTTGACCTTTCAATGTGCAGCTAATGAGATCACAGCTGTCCATGACATAACCTTTGAACAACCTGTGATACAAGGAGACGAAAAGCTAATTCTCTTTGTTTTTAAGTTCTCTACAAGAACTCTACAGCACCACGATACTATCCCAAATGATGTGGCAGGAACACTACTGATCCCTCAGTATTCATACATTCACTCAAGAAAAGCAAATGAATGGACTAATTTGCTTTTCCTGTTTGCCTCTTTCACTCTGAACAAAAAAAATCACTAACACCCACTAACATCTGGCTTTTGTCTTCAGTGGGAAAGGGTTTAATGGGCATTCATTCCCAGGACAAATGGCTCTGCAGGAGTCACGCGTTTTTAGTGGCTCAAGCTCCGATCCGCAGTGATGGAAACATGACAGCTGGTTGGACACGTCAGTTTTCGCCTCTTTTGCACCGCTATGATGATGACAGTTCAGGATGTTGGTGCATGAATGTTGCCTGACATCAGACAGACCTGTCAACTCGTTAGACTCCGTTTCCATTCATTAGAATTACTGCTGTGTGGTTGGACGTTTGTGGTTTACGTCCATGTCAGTCCAGACAGTCCAGACTTTGACCTTTTGGATGTAAAATGTCATCATTTCATTGTGTTATCCTGTTAGACACTTCTATGAAATTCTGTCCTAATTAGAATAATAATTATTGCGTTATGGCCCAAAACATGTCATGTGAGGTCACAGTGACCTTCGACCAGCAAAATCTAATCAGTTCATCCTTGAGTCCAAGTGAACTTTCAGGACAAATTTGAAGAAATTCCCTCAACCCGTGCCCCAGATATCACATCATATGAGGGTACGCTGTCGTTGGTGATATTATTGCTGTTTGGCTCCTTTCTACTGTTTTCTGTTTTCCGGCGTGTTTGTGACGTCAAATGTGACACAGCAGAAAAAACCAAAGGAACAGAGAGGCAAGCTCATCTACTGGCATTGGGAGAGGAGTTAGCAGCCCACGTTTAGTGGGTTTACCTGCATTTCAAAAACCTGCATATACAGGCTCATTTTCTTCTAAAGAGGTATAACTCTATCATTCCACTGCCTCCTGGTTTCCAGTAACCCTGTTCCCTTACCTGGCCTGCTTCACCCAATCACACACCTGCTTGCCACTCCCTTGGATTAGATCCAGCCCCATCCATACTGCCTGTTCTGTTAGCCTGTTGCCAGAGTGTCTTTTGCAGTTCACTAAGCTTTCCAGCTCCCTGACCCCTGTCTGATCATTGTCAGTTAGGTCTGCCTTTCTCTCATTGACATTTTAGTATTTTGACCCTTGCGTGTTTACTGGAATAAACCTTTTTGGACTTTGATATTTACCTGATTGTTACATGTCATGTTTGTGGGTCAGTGAGAATAAAAACTATAACATGGAATACGAGTGTTGTAAATATCCTCCTATGAAAAAACTCATCAGCCGTTGCAGCAAATGTCCAAAAACAACATATGGAGACGATGGATCTCTAGTACATGAGCAATCCTGAACAGCAACTCTGCAGCAGAGCTGGATTAGTCTGCACTACGGTTAATGCTGTATGGACTGTATTACGCTTTACGATTAGCGTGTATGTCTTCTTTCGCTTTCCATCATTTCCAAATGTATTAGAGCTTCAGAGGCTGCATGTGATTATATCTGGATTAGACAAAGTTTGTGTTATTTTTAATCTCTTGAGAGAAAGATGACTGACACTGCTGTGACTGCAGAGTTCATAAGAAAATCATAAAACGAGAGTTGATCAAAATATAACTGAATTGATCAATTTACTTAAATATTTAATACATTTATATTGGCAAAGATGTGAATGTCTGATTAAAACAAATGATGTGCTGAAGGCAGAATCCTTATTTAATAAAAACAGCCTTAGTTTCATAACTCTCATTATCATTCCTCATAACTCTGTTTATCAATCAAATATTTAAAGTCCAGCTGAAATGAAGCAGCTCCAGCATACAAAGCTGCTCTGAGAATCACCTCCCTTTGAGAGACATCACAGACCAAAAGGGAGACCTCGATGGCACCCCCTTGTTGAGCATTAATTCAGCAGAATATTGTTCGGTATCCATCTATGTAGGTGAATATCTAATTTCAATGCAGCCAATCAAATGCTCACCGAAGAAAAGTGCACCACCAAAGTCAGTTTGTGGTCTAGAAGGCTAATTAGCTGCAGCTTTGATTTCACTTTGCTTCAGTTTGATGCTGGTGTGGTTCTTACTCTTCCCTTACCTGTCCCTCCACGAGTCCTAAGGGTTCCAGTGTGAGAGGAAGTGCTGACCCCTCCGAAGACGGTCATGCCCTGTCCGACGGGGGCGTGGAAGTTGTTGTAATTGGGGATGGCGGTGACCCCGAAGCTGGGGTAGTGCTGCGGCGTGGGGTCTGCCCCATAGCGGTATCCTGCTCCCTGGGAGATGCTGGTGTCTCGGTCATCGGTGAGTTTGGTTGCCTCCTTATCCTTGCATTGCACACAGCCCATTATCTATAGTCTGTGGATGCCAAGAGAAAGAAAACCAGCTTGGTTTAAATTAAAGCGGTTGGTTTGATCACAGAATTCTAGCATAGTTCAACCAACAATGGCATAAAAACAGAATGACTTTACAACCTGACAGCAGGTTGAGGGTGTGTAAAGTGCAACAAGGAAGATTGCATCAACAATGATAAATGAAACATGATAATGGGCAGCAGAAATGAAAACACAAACAGGCTAAAAGAGATGAATGAATTCAACTTAGAAACTAGAAGCTGGACTGGTGGATCAATAAGATGAGACATGCTGTCTGGAAGAAGAACGGGCTGACAGAAAAGCACTCGGCCGCACAGCACACCAAACAGCATGGAATTCATCACTCTCTTCAAGGTTTTCACTTCACACTGCTTTCTCTACAGATGACATCCATCCACTGATGGGCACTCTGGTCTGAGAGACAGGGACCGTTTTTATAGCCTCACACAGCAGCTTGGTCTCTGGATGACTCACACAAACAATGCGTCTCTTTCTTGGTCAGAAGGAATAACGCCTCCTATCAGGGAGGCTGACCGGACAGAAGGGGAGACGTGGAGGCATGGCTGCGCTGTCAACATCGCCCTGTTGATCTTAATGGAGACTGGTGGGAGGACAGAGTGCTGGCGACTGAATGCTGGCTTGATCGTCGAGCTGAACGATCTCTGTCTGCCTGAGCAGCCAGATGTAAGAATCTTCACCTGTCTCGCACATGTTGGATGCTATCAAAGCATTCAACTCTATCTTTTACTGTGCAGTCTACCTATAAATCATCTCCCACAATCCTCTGTATATAAAAAGTACTACTGCATTCCAGAGAGCTGTAGAAAGGTGCAAGTCCCTACTTTCTACTTAACAAGCAAAAAAACAAAGGACTCAGCTGCAAATACAGTTACAGCAACGCACAGTATAAGTGGGATGTCGATAACCAAAATGAAACTGAAATTTCAGGACTCCAGAAGTAAGAAAACTTCTAATCTAACAATAAGTAAAAATAGAGCCATGGAACAGAGAAAACATGGACACCAACAGTTTCCTTTACAGCTTACTACAGTGATTTAGTCTTTCACTTCAGCAATAGTGTGGGAGTCACATGAGAGAGATCAAACAAAGGATGATCAAACTCTTCAGCTGAACCAGAACGTTAATTCTAGACGTTAGAAATACAAGCTGACAAAATATTCTTAGCTCAAGGCCCACTAAAAAGCTATACCGATAATCATCATGAGTAGGTGGGGTTTACTCACCCCAAGATCACTGCACAAGCATCAACACAGTTGAAAGTTCAGGTGCCAGCTACCATCCACAACTTTTGGCAATGGTAAACTAAAAAAGAACAGTACCATGTGCCCGAGCTTGGGTGGAGCTGTGGTTGCATAAACAGGTGATGAGCCACCACCGTGACTAACTGAGACACCTGTCAGTCAGGCGAAAACACACCCAACCAGTAAAACAACCACAAATCCATCTCACCACTGAGGTGTGTTCAATTATTTATGTTTTGAGAGAAAAGCTTGGAACTTTTCAAAACCTTGGGACAATGTGGGATTTTTCTGAAGCCAGACTCAATTAGTGGCAATTAGTGGTGGTACATCTAAAAGTTGCATTCCACCAATTTTGCATGTCAAAGTTAATTAACTAGTCAAGGGCATCACCAGGGTATCTCAGCTTGGGTTTGGAGATGGAGTTACATTATAGGAACTGTAGGATCCTGCATTTGTGGAGTTTGACTAAAAGCAAAAGTCTCGGCCTCGACTCCATTGATTTGAACCAACTTTATGGAAGTGCCAAACAGAAAAACACTTACAAGGTCATTGCCACATAAGAGTTGTGGTATATGTGCTGTACAAAATCTGACTTTGTTTTTGTGATAAGCAGAAGCTATTGTGTACAGTGGAATCTATCCACTGCAGACGCTGCGCTGCGGAGGAGAAGGAATGTTTCTGTTGTACACGTGTTCCTGTCGGGTGAAATGTATGGCTCCAAACTACAGGCTGAAAACATCTTTCTCAACACTTCATTTATGACTAAGCTACAGCAGTCCTTCCCTCAGCAAAATGAAATGTTGAGATTTAAAAAATGACATGAGCCACACCTCAGCGGGGCACAAGATTACCCTTAGACAATTCGGTGTACTCCCAGAGGAACTAATGCCATGTAATTGTTTCTCAGCAAAACAAGAATGGAAATAACTGTGTCGCCACGGTTTATCAGCGCAGACACAACGGGCGATAAATCCAGGCTCTCCCTGGAAGACAAAGTGCCGGTCTGGCCTTCAGCTCCAGTCTGTCCTCAGTCTGTGTCACTTGGTGAATATATTTCACCTCCCCCTCTCTCTGTCTCTCCCCTGCTTTCCCTCTGTCTTATGGCTCAGTCGCCTCATCTGACTGCAGCGAAAGGCAGGAAATTTATTCACTGGTGACACACTGTGAGGACAGAGAGAAGAATAATGAAGGATGAGTGTGGGCTTTCCCTTCTTAGCAGCAGCAATAAACAAGTGGAGGATCATAGAAAGGAACCTCACTCTTCTACCAATTGACGGTGTCACTGAGGGACAATAAGCACTTTGAATTGCGATAATCACACAGCAATCTAATGACAAGCTGCCGGAGACAAGAGGCTGCAAAGATGAAAGCCAGAGAGTACGTGAACAGCAACACCTTGACACAATATCTGTCTGCTGGGTGAATATCACAGCAGAATCTGCTGTGATATTCACGGTCCCTGATGGTTTCCGTGACCACCATGATCTCTTGTCTAGTGCCACCATCAAACCAAAATTACAAAAGAGGCACAAGATATAATCAAATGTACCAAAGCTATTGGGCAGAAATCATTCCTGTCACACAGAGGATAAACCCTTCCTAGTTTAGACACTTTTCCTTTAGTGCCTCCCTCAGGATGAGCTTTACTTCAGGCTAACACTGGCTGCCCTTGTTTAAGGTTGGGTCTTTATAGATGCCAGCGCAGCCACTGAGAGAAACCTTCTTCTCTACCAATTAGAACAACAGCCTCACACTGACTGACACACCGTGACCACTCTCTTTCAACATAATTACAGACTGATCCCTCAGATGGCACGCTGGTGCCGACAGAGGCCGAAATGCCCGTCAGCACAATCAGAGGTTGTCACAGGAAGTGTTTGAAAGAGAGGCATCGTACCGTATTATTTGTGTTTTTTTAAAACCAAACAAGATAACAATGTGCTGTCTTTGCCAGTGCTTTTCAAGACACGTCCCACAGTCCCAGAGTTCAATCCACAGAGGAAAGAGTCCGTTCTGTTTTTCCCACAAACCCAAAACAGCTCAGTCCAATCCAGTTTACAATCTACAAGAGAGACAGTCAAACGTCCACTCCGGGTTTTACTGCGAATCCCCACAAAGCTCCGCTGAGCCCGGCAACTACTGGAGGTACCCTGAAATACACACATCCACATTGGAAATGCACACATCCACTGGATTATTCCTCCTCCTGACACAAACTCCAGAGTCGAGGCTTGTGTTTCACCATGAGTTGTACATTGCAATAATAATGTACACGTTTTCACAAAATCCCACGGCACACGGAGGGACGAGCTCCTCAAGCTGAATGCCCTGCTCTTCTCTCTGTGTCGCTGTATATGTCCAACCTGTGTCTTCTTTTCATTTTTAGCATCTTTCACGTGTTTGGTAGAAATGGTCTGATATGGGTCACTGAATGTGCGCAGTGTGTGGAATTGCGAGAGAGTAGAAAGGTGTTTGTGTTCTCAGTTTTGGTTTGGAGAATTGTAAAATGTCAGTGTTGGTGATTCAGCAGCAGTGCAGTGACCGCCTGAGGAAGCACTGCTTTAAGTAACACATATCACATATAAGGTGCCTTCTGGATAAAGACACAATCTCTGTGCTGAAAGCTGTACTACACAGATGCAAAGGGGATTGGGATGAGTGCAATATCACCTCCAGGGTGGGAAATGACTTTTTAGAATGTGAACATCTACCAGCTACAGACAGATCAATCATCAGTCAATCATTATTTTGTGTTTGAAATCCAGCAACCACTTTCATCTCTTAGAAGCATTTGGCTGGTGCTGACTTCCAATCCTGATCACCTCCATGCTCCTTGTAATCGTCTCAGTTTGATCCATGTCAATGACCTGGCATCAAACCGAGCTGGCAGAGAAAAATGGCCGGCTCGCTCGTGGAGCAGCAGTGCAGCAGCACACGCCACAACGACTCTGTCAACGGGTGCTGTAATCCTGTGTGACAGGACGCGGGGCAGGCAGGGGGCCAGGCAACAACGGCAGCAATGCTACGCTCAGCGCAACGCTGCAGAGCATCTCTAATCATATATGCTCACAGCACAAGGCAGCACCGACGGAGACCACAAACCGCTCTGCATTCTGACTCTTTACGTAAGCCGTGACTGGCTGAGGCAGACCGAATCGGTTTTTGGAAAGGAAACAAATGTATTGATCCTTCTGAGCCGGATGGAAAGCTGTTTCTGTGCAGCTGTTAAATGATAATCTTTGGAGGAGGGGTGACGATAGATCAGGTCTATTTTCAGGGCGAGCTATGGCTTAGCATTACAGCCGGTCATATGGAGCTGGATGGAGCTGGTTTTGATGGATTTTTGATTCTGATTTGGGGCAAATCATAAGCGATGACACACACACGCAAAATATCTCTCTCCACTGCAACATGCAAAGCAGTGTGGAGGCACTCCTGTCACCCAGAGTGACATTACACATCAAGCAGTCAGTAATGACTGTATCTGCTGCTACCACAGGCCCAATTGGAGTATTGTTATTCTAGTCTACCACTGTAACGTTCTCTGCCGGCAGAGGCAGCCTCAAAACCCAGAAACCCTCTGACTGGGAAGGTTGCTGTCAAAACTTTGACATTACATCTTAACATTGCCTAGTTGAGGAAATGACACATTGTCCTATCACATGGTCATTCCAATATCTTCACTTATGAACTCATTTTGGTTAAATTCAACGGACTGTAATTCTAAACCTCTAAACATCTGTTTTTTCAAGATTCTAATAAGCTCATAGATAGTGGATTCCAACATTTAGAGAAACAACCGACCAATCAGCTTTGTAGGTGGGACACAAATGGGAGCATGGGGACGCTATTGGGGAGTTTTTTTTTAATGGACAACATGATGCTTTTTAAGACGTCTTCCGAGGAATTTACAAAGGAGGGCTACTTTTAATCACACAGATGATCCTGATAGTTAGACGGATTGAAAATCACTAGAGTTTCTTTCTATTCACTGTATAAACACAGCACGCCACACTGACTTCAAACTCCAGTATATAGAACTGCAGAGTCGCAGAAAAAACATGTATTTTTGTTTCACTCTTCCTTTTTTCATACATTGAGCAATATATACTTTCCCTAATTGAATCAGTGCTTGTGAAAGTTGAGTGTGTGTTTTTCTATCAGACAGAGAACGTTTAAAGAAATCCTGTCTTCTCCCTCCACAGTAGTCCAACCAATACCATATTCTGTAATTCAATTGCTGTGTTTTTCTTACCAACTCTAATCAATTAGAACAATCGTTTCAGCAATCAGATTACTGGATTCATGTTAAATGCAATCTGCTTCAGTCCAAAGACAGCCGTGACGGCTGTAAGCCCCGTTACAAGGCCAGTAAGGGCCAAGCTCATCACTGGCTGCTGCCTTTGAACTGAAGCCTCTTTCATCTCTTTATTTCCCCCTTCCTTCCCTCCTTTTCACGCAGCCCTCTCCTCTGATTAATTATTCCTCCTTCGCAGAAAAAGCCACCACCTGCTTGCCGTAGGGGCTTTTTTGCTGTTTACTCCCCCAGTTTCTCATTCCTCATCCCAGAGGGCTGCAGGAAAAGAGCTCTAGCAGGGACTAAACCTCAACCAAAACTGAGGCGTTTCATAGCATAGTTCCACTGAAATTAACTGTGGCAAAGGGTCTCTAAACTCCAAACATTTACATATAAGAAAGCATGAAGTATTCTCCTTTGTTCAGCTTGCATACAGCTTTAAACATGCTCCCATGATTCATATCAGACCAGGTACCTCATCCCACGTTTCAGCCACTTTCAGCATAAAATCAATAGACCCTCAGGGAAAATCCAATTACAGCGCAGAACATGACCAGTAGTGGAGTGAGATCTATAATTAGTTAACACAAAAGGCTATTCATATAGCACTGGATAGACAAAATTCATTAGGTTCTTTAATTGGAGCCAAAGACCTAAAACACGTGAACATGTAAAGAGCATGATAAAAAGAGGAAATGGGATGAAAATTGATCAAGTCAATGTGAAATAAGGTGATTTTCACCTGTGCTCATGTCTAAGAAAAGACAGGAGGCTGAAGAAGGGCGTTGGGGGCTTTTGCAAGAGACACACCCACGTCCACGCACCGCTCTGGGTGAATAATTCATGGGGCGTTTGTGCAGAGCTGAAGGTATGTCATGGCGTCTGGGGGGAACCGTTGAGGGAGATGCTGCATTTATATTTGATAGGGAGGTGGTGGTCATTAGAAGCAGGAGGTGGAGGGCACACTGTCATATTAACCCCTCAGGAAAGGCTTTTTCCATACCTATGGTCATGAAAGGGCTGAAGTCAACCCCGTTGAGATGGTGTCTGTCCAAATGAAAACACCTCCGGCTCCACGAGAGGGGAAACAGAATGGAGGGGTGGGGGTGGAGAGGTGGTCTGCTAATTTGTTTCACACAGACTAGGACATACATGTGGGAGCATATATCCTTGACAAGGACACATTCAGACTACAATTCTTAACCATAAACTGTACCATGGACACGTGGCACATGGACTCATTTCACACTTGGCACATGCAATAGATGCTCAGATAATTGTCTTGATGGTGAGAAAGAAGCAGAAAGGTGTCAACAATTGCACACAGTAACCTGCCTTTTCATCAACAGGCAAGAGTGCTAAGATGAAGAGCATTACTTAGAGTGTCAACCTGTTCTGACCTGGTATCCCCGTCTGCTTCAGGATCAAAGGTTATATATGTTATTCAGGAAATTCAAAGCTTCACTTCAACTCTTTTAAAGGAATAGTTAAACATTTTGGGATGTGTGCCTATTTGTTTTCTTTGCGAGAGTGAGATGAGGAGTCCCATGTAGATGTGACGAGTACAGAGCTGGAGTCAGAAGGCTATCAGCCTAGCTTAGCATAAAGACTGGAAGCAGAGGGGAAACAGCTAGCCTCTTGTCGATACTTGAAAATGAGAAAATGAAGGAGGTGCACGCTGCTATGACTGCAGCGACTGCTCAGGAGAGCACAGCCACGCTCTCTACTGCATATCATAACTACCTATGTAGTTACCTACCCTGTAACATACTGTATATAACATATACACAACAACAACAACAACAACTAATGAATACGACTACCACAATGATGGGTCTCATAAGGCTGAATGACAATTAGCAGTGTTTATCAGTCATATACAGTGTATGCTGTGTATGCCCAGCATATCCTGGTCAGTTAATACCTCTTCTGGGGAATGCAAACACTTATTTACACATCCAGCACACACACAACAACATTAATATCAATTTGGTGCCACCTGACAAACATAAAACCAATATTCACTCTGCTTTTAGCCCCATTTTTGGTCTCCACCACCTCCTGAGGGAACTTACTGGCTCTTCAGCTGCTCGTTGCTCCACTATGTTAATGAGTACAGTTGGTTTATCAGAGCTTTTTTACTATTAGCAGCTGCCTGCTGGATCAAGGCAGTGAGAGTGAACTGAAACAGCAAAGTAATAACAGAACAGTGAGCTGAAAAAATGCTACAAAAAAAAAAAAAGCTAAAGAGCTGAGGGAGACAGCAGAAACCAGAGTTTTCTGTGGCTTTGTCACAGCTTTCACATAACACACGTAGTCATAACTTTAACATTTGGACTGCTGTGTTTCTTTGTCAGTGCAGTTTGTGTTGCAATATATAGGTGTCATAGTTGACATTAAAAATTATAGCTATTAACATTAAGTTTTGTAGCACATGCGATTTGGTCTCTGTAAGTCTGTTCATTGTCTCATGCTGTTTTGAAAACTCAACTGCTGGCTGCCACACATTTCTCTTATCTATCTTAGTATGACTCAGTGCAGTGGTGTCTGTAAGTGTGATTAATTTAGTGCAGAGTTACAGTCCTTGAGCTGTTAACATTCATTTGCCTGCCCCAGCACATATCACTACACAAATATCAGTTTAAGCTGATATACAATGCTAGGGGGCATACGTGAATGTAGCCACTGTAGTCATGCCAGCATTTATCATAGCACAATTCTTATGAAATCAATTCAATTAAATACAAGTAATTTTGTACGTTTATGTCGAGGAATCTCAACGACATAAAGAGACAGAATTGAATTGAAGGAGAGGGTCGACTGGGGCGGAAGGGAAGGCGGCAGGTGATGAAATGGATAGACAGGAAGATGGACGGGGGAGGAGCGAGCACCCAGACACACGACAAAGGGAGCAGGCTAATGATGGGCTCTGGGTGTCATATGCTGCGCCCCCTTGTCTGCCAGGGAAAAGCCTCATCTCTGCACTCCCAGCATGCCGTCCTGCCAGCGTCATGCTGCATCCTGCAGAGGGAGGAGGCCTGTGCCAGTCAAGGTTAGCCACTCACACAACAAACACAGACAGATGGAGGGATGTACCCACACAAGCATCAACTGCTCCACACAGACACATCCGTTCTCCATTGCATTGTGTCAAAATTTAGGGTAACGTTAACGCTAGCAGCGCTGTCCCACTCTGTTGGCTTGGGGAAGTTTAGCCAGAGTCTTCACAGACAGATAAGATCGGCCACCAACCTGTTCCTTCAGCTGGCAAAATCAATGGTCACCATTTAAAAATCTAAAGACTGCTTTTGTCTGAAATCAAGGACTCAATGTTCCACCGACCTCGAGCAGTAAATCTGACACTGTCATCACTGTAAACTGCACAGGCTACATACAGTGCTAAATTAGAAAGCTTGATGGGTACAACAGTAGCTAAAGGGGACATAATGACAAAGGGTTAATTAATTAGAATTTATTATTTCTAAGTATGCCAACAAAACACTAATTTCCTCTAATTAGTACCAAATTACATCGGTTCTGAAAAGTAATTTGGAAACTCTGGACCAGTAAAATCGTGTGTTACCCAGAATGGGTACACTTCAGAACCCAACCTCAAACTTTCCAGCCATGAACAGTTCCATTTCTGCGTGTTGTGAGGCAAAAACCACATTCAAAAATGTTGCAATTTTAGAAAGCATGTCAAAACATGCCTCTATTAAAATTAGTATGCCATGTGGGTCACAATTTGGGTCAAACATACTGCACAAGTAAAGAGAGACTGAATATAAAATGTGTATATGAGTCAAATATGTTGAAAATATTCTACAGTTACTGCTTTGCAAATAAACCAAAGTTTATATTTTGTCTAATCCTTTGTAGACACTTTCATGTTACGCGTATTGGACTGTGTAAAACTGATCCTAATCATGTATGACTACACACACGTTAACACACACTGCAGTTTTAAACACAAACAACTCGTACACATTTGAAATAAAGGGACATTCTGTTGGATAGATGTGGTTTAGACCCTCTGAGGGCAGCCCTTGTTCAGGCTGGCCTGGCTTCATGCCGTGGGGGTCATTGAGGTCACATGGCACATCACAGAGGAAACACTGCCTACACAACACCACCGCTGCAGCAGCTGTGATCCCTGCCTCCCCTAAACATTCCTGCTGCCTCCAGGCCGGCCGAACCGCAGCGAGACAAAGTGGCCTCCCTTTTCCAGGGAAGGAGGATTTGCTGTGGTGAGCAAAAGGGAAATACACACAGCTGACCAGAGACACCGACTAAGAATCAGCTGGGTGGGAATGAAAAGGAAAACTTGGGCATGCCTATTTTTAGTTGGCCTGAAAACAACTCTGTTACAACTCTGTAGGAAATGATTTACAACCTTGGGACAATGTCAGGAAAGGAGGAAATGTTAATAAGTGGAAATAGTAAAAGGGAAAACAAAAACACATTTCTCCCAATTCAAGATGATTTATTCTTTTTAACTTTAACTAGCGGCCTTCACTAGACATGAGCAGCCGCTTCCGGCCTCCCCAAGGTCAATGCTAAAGAGTTAAGCTCACCATTTTGGCCTTAAGTAAGCATCCTGCACTGGCAGTTTCCAGCTTACTTCAAAGAGGCTGGGTGAGGTACGTTCTGGAAAGCCAAGAATCTGGACTAGATTATCTTGTTTTTGCAGCTCGTTTTTTTTTTTAACAGCCCGTGTCCCCGCTGGAGGTCTGCCTGAGGATGCTCAAACCCCCTTCATTAAAAAATCACAAACTCTGTCCTGCTTTTATCCCTCGCAGCGTGAGCTCCTCAGACAGCGCAGGTCACCTCCCAGTGTGCAGACCTATGTGTGCTACCTCAGCTGCAGAGCCAGAGAGCACAAGGAAGACGGGAGACGCTAGTCAAAATTGGGCATTACTGTATCTACTGTTTTTTTTTTTTTTTTATACACAGCTCTTTATGGTTCATTTCAGTCAGCAGCGTCTACTCTCCGGTTGGGATTATGAGCTGCGAGCTGTCAAAACTGGAACAACCCTTCCTCCTGTGCCCGGCTCGTCCGTGGTTCCGCCGGGGGAAGCAGAGAGGCCACATGCTTGTCTACATCTCTTCCTGCTGGCTGAGCCCGGATCACAACAACACAGGCCTCATCCATTCCTGCTCCTGTGACCCTGTCTTCTCTCTCCGCTCTCTCCATACTGTGAAAGGAGCTAGCCTCTGTCGTCGCCGCTCCTCTGTCAAAATCAAGCTGGGCGGGGCCGGCGGTGACACCATTGTGTCAGGGCGGCTCAATGTCAGCAGCAGCAACTACAGCAGCAACACTAGCAGGAGCTGAAAGAGGATGACACCTTATGATCCAGCAAGGTGGGGACAGAGAAGGCAGACAGCGACTCAGCACTATAACTGCTGATTCGTTAGCCTCTGTGAGTCCAGACTACCATGACTCTGCTCTCAGTGGCAGTAAGCCCAGCAGTCATCCAATCACCCTCTTCCGCCTCAGTAAACCTGTAGGGGTGAAAGCTATTGACCCTGAAGTGAAGCTGATCAACAGAAAATACACTGATTTATCATCTTTTTCGGGTTTGAGCTCAGACTGTCTGAATCAAATGGGCCTGTCAGTACCCTTCTACGGGGTCTAGACATATTGTAACTAATGTGGCAACTAATTAGCTCATATTTTCATTTTTCCAATACCAAAAATGGTTTGACAGTTAAACACATTCAATTAAATGAAACAGTTTTATTTAGTGATGGCTACAATCGCTACATACAATATGAATTTTGATAATAAGTCACATCTAAGAATTAAAGCTAAAGATATAATGTAGAATGATTCCACTCACAGCACTCAGTCTCACTTTGGCTGCTAAGCTAACATTAACATTAGCTCACATTAGATAATATGTGTTGTAAGTGTACAGACTGACAGGACAAGCTGCTGCTCAGCTCTGAGCTCTGTGCGCTCTCATCAAAATGACTTAGAATCACATCTAAAACACACAGCGTGGCGTTTCTTTCTGTAACAATTCAACTTGGCCAGTAGTACAGACACCAGCTTGTGATGAGTGTTAACCAGACAACAGTCAACAGTTTTCATATTTGACAACATTAATGTGACTTTGCAACAGCTGATAAAAAACATTGATCTTGTGAGACTGGATGTGAGCAGCTTCATGCTTCTGAGTTCAGCCCTGTAAGTTCTTCAGGTGAATATGTGCCAGCTCTCTCTCAATATAGCGTCTATATATTTTTTATGGAGAGCTAATCAAAGTTGTTCCAGATGCTCTGTGTAATATGCGCTCCTTGTGGTCTGGCTCGGTTTTATTGGACCAAGAAAAGAAATGTGGAAGCTAGAAGAGAAGGCTTCATTAAATGGCCGACAAGGCTACAAACATGTCAGCCAGAGGCGCAAAATTGAGTGAGCTGCTTGATGTGAGGCCTGCAGACGTGTGCTGACAGCTGACCTTCTGTTAATAATGCAACTGTGTCCAGGGCTTGAACTGGCAGCCCCCACACTCTCTGCTTCCCCTGGGCTCTGGATGAATCAACACCAACACAAGATGCTGCCTCCGCTCTCCTCATCGAAATATTCATCTGGTCCTCGGAGGGAGCCATCAATTATCTTTCACACAAGTGCTTTTCTTCCATGACACAAGGCAGGAAACCTCACACTGGAAATTCAGCTTCAAGTACTTTCAAATTTAGTTGCATATGGGATTTAATCATTTGCAGTAAATGTGATGACTTCACAAATGACAAGTTCTCTCTGCCAGCCTCTTCTAATACACTGGTTAAATAATATATTATACTTATGCATTTACTGGTGCACACGTCAGTCACGTCACCAGCTGAGCGGCTGGACGTCGTCAGGCGGTGATCAGTGTGGCGTACAGCAGGATGGCTGCACTGCTGGGCTCTGGCTCGGTAACAAAGTAGCACATGAGCACAGAACGGAGGAGGCACCTTCACAGTCACTCTATAAGCACCCTTAGATGGATAGCTTTGACATTTTAGGTGATTATTTGTCTTCACCAGATACTTGTCACACTGGGGGGAATAGAATGTTTCACATTTGTCCTTCACATTTGATCTTAATGGTAAGAAGAGCCTGTCTCTCTCTCTCTCTCTCTCTCTCTACATCTGTGATGTAGAGGCTAGAGGTAGTTAACACTACGAGTAACTGTTAATTTTGGCAGCTATTTTAGATTTAGTCTTAGTCTTCAGACGAAAATGCTTATTCATTTTAGTCACATTTTATTCATTGTTTTCCTTCGTAGTTTTAGTCTAGTTTTAGTCAACAAAATGTCCTTATATTTTAGTCAACTTTTGGTCATTACTTTTAGTCAAAATGTTTTCTCTTTTTAAACTAATTCAATTAGGCTAATACAGGTATTGAAAATTGGAGTGAAGGTGACAAGTTGTAGGCCTATTAAGTGTTGGAATTCGTAAAGCAACGCTTCACTCAAAACACTTTTACCTGTAAAATACGGACTCCTTACCTTAGTTGGATATCTCTAGACTAGACTCTCCCATCTATGAGATGCTGCTGTGCTGTCCTTTCTGATCTACTAAGGTAGTAAGTGACATGGAGTAAAGACCGCTCCACTAAGTCAACAAACAAACATCTGCTGAGTTATAACTAAAGTGCGTCCATATATCTAATTTTTGTTTCCGACCAAACCCTTTTTGTGCTGAACTTTCCATCATGTGGCTGTCATCATTAACTTGCCGTCGTTCTGAAAGTGGGACATCAGCAGCACCGCTGCGCACATCCCTCAACCAATTCAACCAATGACAGGGATGCATTTTGACAGACAGACTAGACGCACAATTGGGGGAAAATATCATGCATTTTCAATGTCCAATTGAACACCACTAGCATTTTAGTCCTGTCTCAGTCTCGTCAATGAAAACGAAACATACATTTTGTCATAGTTTTTATTATCAAAGATCTATTTTTAGCTCGTCAACGTCCCATCTTAGTCATGGAAAAAAGGTCGTTGACGAACATTTTTCGTCATAGATTTCGTTAATGAAATTAACACTGATGAGTAACCAGTATTACACTAGCAAAACAGACACTTTCCCAGGAGAAGCAGCTCCCTTCAGTCTAAAGCATTAATAACACCATACTTTAACCAAACTAAATGATGGACCCGTGTGACAGGTGGAGGCTGCGCAGCCATCACCCACTGTCGGAGCCATGGTCCGCTGATAACGTTAGCTTGTGAAGCATCCTATCAGTGCTCGACCTCTAGTCTGACGGGTTATTTTTAAAGATTTCACAGATCAAAAATGCACAAGTAAATGCTGTATCAGTTCATATCACGTCATACAAAGTGTATTTCCACATAATCAGGTTGACAAGGTCAGACCACAGTGCTAAAGTTAGAACAATGACACCATAAAGGAAACAATGTTCTGTAACCAACATGGTGACCAGTAAAGGGGCCATACGCATCAGTGATTCACTTTCCATCTGAGTACAAAGCAGACATTACATTAGTATTGTCTCTTGCTCACGAAGATGACAACAGTGACTTAACCTACACCCAGGTATGTGGTGTTAAATCCTCCAGAAGAACATCACGGCAACAGTTTCTTAGCACCACAGTCAGACTAATCACACGTAGGTAATTGTAGCTAAAAAATCTTTTGATTCATATGTCAAAGCAACAGCAGTCATTGCCATTTGGATCATCTAAATCAAAAAACAGTGCACTGTGACTATCTGAACACAACCTGACCTGAAACAAAATGGTGTGTAGCTGAAAGCAGTGATGGTGGTTAGAGGCACTGAGGCATTTTTCCAGCACTACCCACAGCTGAAACTGTAGGTCAATGACCCATTGTTTTATCCCAAATCTCCCAAAGGAGTCACAACACTGTCACCACCAGTGTTCACCTTAAATTTATTACGTTACGAAAAGTACAAAGTCTTGAACCAAAGTTCACTGTTTGTCAGGTATAGAGACATCAATTCTCATGTGAATCTAGAAATTACAGTGCCTTTGCTACAAGCTAGAGGAGGAGAAAACACTGGACTGAAGAGCAACAGCAAGTGTCCCGTTTGGCGTACTATGATGAGTGAAATATGCAGTGAAGGCATCCTCAGATCACTGAGTGTCACCAGAGGAAACAGTAGGGCAGAAAACATTGTTAGAACGCACTGCTGCAGGTTCCCCAGGTTCTTGTCATTCAGGGCAAGACAAAGGACAGTGGTGTCAGGGTCACACACTGTATTCAATTTGCATATTATTAGAAAAGAACCTGCGCAGGCAGTGATGAGCGTGTCCAACCACATGCTTTCACTGATACTGAACAGATGCAGTGGCTTGCTTTATACTGGGTAGTGGTTTATCAGCAACAGGTTTACAATTACGATGCTACGGGGGCAAAATGGCAAAAGGAAATACCATTATGAGACAAAAACCGACTAAAGGTCACAACTGACAAACGATAAAAGCTGCACCAACTGTACATTTCAGCTTGTGTGTGATGCATCTTCCTGCGACGGTGCAACACTCTGCTGAACCTCCCTGGCAGAAGCTATCTCAGCATCGTCAGTATGACTGCCTACAGGATGTGAATAAAAAACCCTGAAATGCACCTTGAAGGGTGTTAAGTTTCCATTCACATGACTGAGAATAACGTTTTAGGAGAGCTGTGTAATAATGTGGCTCAACCCCAAAATGCTTAAAAAAACCCACAGAGTTCTTCCATTCGGAGAGAGGCTGTTTTTCTGAAGACTCCTCCTATATATAGGCCAAGGAGGCCTCTGTGTCCCACTCTCACTCTCTGCATTTGATCTTCATCAACGGGCCGACCTGGAGTCAAAGGCTGTGGCATGTGCTGCGGGTTTGACTCGTGTGACTCGTGTGCCTGCTCCACCCTCTCTGCACAGCCTCCAACAGCAGAAGAAAAACACAAAGCTAATGTAGAACTATACTGATGTCCACATAATAAGCTATTATGCATGTCCCATTACAGCAGATGCACGTTTTATTACCCAGCAGCCACATGCATTCTTCATGGCGTATAGACACAGGATAAATGAGTTTGATGCTCCGTGCTGTAGTAACTTCCTCTACCTTGCAGATGAAAAGAGAGTGCCAGAGAAGCCACAGCTTTGCGCCTTCTTTCCACCGACGCTGTATCTTCAACCTTACTTTTCTGGTGTCTATTTTACAGGGAGCAAAAATATAATTGTTAAATTGCACTCATATTTCTTTATTTCTGCAGCCTCAGATGCTATTTTTAGTGCAATAACCATACAATTCTTTGCAGTGTGCTCATATGACCAAGTAGTCAATCATATATATATAGTACATATGTATATGTTTATAGATAAAATACCCAGATACAGATGAAGGCTAATGTAGTGAAATATGTACCTGTTAAACTGAAACAATTTGATCACATTGATGGAAAAAAAAATCCAATGAAAAAAAAATTAAACAAATCAAATCCCATGAAAAGCACAAAGTAAAGAACAGGTGGGTACATATTTCAGCTTTAAATAAGTCACTGCTCAGGCACTGACTTCAGGCCGTGCTGTAGTCTGTGGTCACCTGGTGCAACGCTGTGGCTCATGTTTATTAGGTTTTAGACGACAGTTTTTGGCACAGAGGAGTAACATACATCAGGCTCTGGATACTCATATTCATTTTTTCATTTGGATTTTTGTTTGGATTTGTATTTTTATGGAACGTCTGTCTCCCCTTCTGGCAATGGACACAGTGGACACGCTTATGACACCATACTCCTCAGTTCTCCTAGCTGCTGTAGCCTCCTCCATCCTTGCGGTTGCTCTCCCTTTCAGCTCAAAACAAAGCCTTGGAGGGTGACATCACATGAGGCTGTCAGAACGCAGACGAGGCATGCTTGCCCATCACCGACCCAACACAGTGATCTGTCTCTCCAATCCCGTTGCTAGGTTACCACATTCCTGAGCACACTGACGGGTCCTGGCTCTGTTGGCACAGTCTAGAAATGACGCAGTAGCCATGACGATTAAAGAGCCTCTGAATGATGGAGGGTGAACCGGGGACGAGGGGACAGGTTTTGGAGACAGCGCAACATCACTTCACCTTTAACAGCACGGCTTTGAATCCGTCTCCAGGAAGAAAAACTCTGCCTCTCTGTTTCTGTGAGTGCATGTGTCTGTGACTTCAGATGTGAAAATGTGCTGTGCCTCTGAGGAGACTGTGAATCAGCTGTGACTCCTTGCGCCCAGTGTGTGCAGCTGCCTGGCTCAGAACAGCACGTTCCTGCACACAGAGCAGCAGCGTCTAGACAGCGCCCAGGCTCAGGAACGCCCCCGCCGCTCAGCACCTCCAAAGAGGATTGTGCTCCGCTGGGGATAATCTTTAAGGCTCATCATTCTTTGTCTTCACGGGGTTTACATGCATGGGCACACACGCGCACGTGCACAGAAGAACACAGCCATTAACAAGAGATGCAAAGTGAACAGCAGGAATACCAGTTTTACAAAACAGTAGAGCTATTTTTAATGCTTTTATCACTAAAATGAACTAAATTGTAGCTCTGGATGATAATATTCCTTTTTATATTATTGTTTATTGACCTCAGGTGACATAGCATCACATAATATGATCATTCTATGCTATTTTTTTTTTTTTTTAACTAAATTCTACTATATGAATACTAATACATTTCAAAGTTAGTAGTTCAGTACACAGATGGATGGAGCAACTAATACAGACTGACTGACAGACAACACCAGCATCCTGTTAGAAGTGCAGTGTGAATCCATCAGGAGAAATGACTGACAGCTGAGAAACTGGTCATGCAGTGGCAAAGAACCTGTCCTTTGGGTCTGAGGCTGGGCTGACTGATGGGCCAGGGGGCTTCCTGTGTGATTGACTGACCATCAATCATGGTTCAATCATGTGAAGCCACATGGAAACAAACAGCATGTCAATCTTGCTACAGCAGAGTTTGGTCATCTCTGCACGGATGTGTGGCATCATAACCAACCCCAGTAGACACTGTACCATCACTGTGCCAGTGTGGGACTGGCTTTTGTCTGCTGGTCCTCAAAGTTTCTCTTCAAATTCACTGCACCCTGTCTGATGCATCTGTCCTTCCAAACCACAGACACTGAAACTGCAGGTCCTTATTTTGCACCTCTTGTGCTGTATTATGAATGAGGCAGACTTTCGGTCACCACAGTAGTATCATATGTGAGAGGCAGGCCTGATGCAATTTGCCCCCCGTTGTCTTTTGTTGGTTTGTATCGAGGCTACAGTACAACACAGCAGGTGGGATCCATTAAGATCAGTCAGCAGATAATGTTTGAACAGGGCTATGATGCCGATGCAGCAGTAATGGCATGATGGGAACCTGTCAGACTGGATAGTGAGAGCTCTCACAGACAGTAGTCACTCTGAAATTGGACATTTCAAATTGACATGATAAAGGAATGAAAACATCAGGACTTATATGAAATGTGATGCTGCGTGTATGAAAGATTACAGCGTCACACTGATGTTCGACTGTGTGCTTCACATACTCAGCATGACAGACTCCGTCCCACATCCTGCTTCCTGTGTTCACTCCACCTTTTAAATGTTTTCTGAACTTTCGTAACTCTGTTTTACTGCCGCAGCCAGGTTTCCCTTTGATGCAAATCTTAAAATGAAGAGATTTCTAAATCCAAGGTAGATTAGAAAACCACTCACTGCAGCAACTATACTATCTTCAGTGTCCTCTCTATGCAGCTGACTGTGGTGTGATGGCGTCCACGGTACGATGTGGCATCTGGAGTTGTTCACATAGACAAACAGCTGCAGGTGAATCGCATACCTTACAACTTTGCACGTGTACTTTGAGTACCTGGATGACTGAAAAGCATATCCACAAGAGGGCAGATAAGGGCTGAATAGTCCTTTACCAAAAGGGCAAAATCTTGCAAATGTAAATAAACACGACCAAACCTCAACACTCTTTTGGTGCTGACTGAAATGTGTCCGTATTGAAAGTATCAATTCTGTCCAGTCTCGAAAGCTGACATCTCATATACAGTCAGATATGTAATCATGTTTCTTAACTCTATCCGTTCCTGATTGAAATCAGAATTTGACTAACGCTGTGGTCCTGTACAACTTCTTGTGTGTGAACTTATCAAATTCAAAAAATGGGTTTTTGTAGAAAAACATTCATATTTCTAAAAGTAAGGTATCAAAAAATGTGGATTTCTGTTATCAGTGCTGAAAACTGAAAGCTGAAAGCTGTTATTGTCTTGGCACTAGTATTGAAAGACTTCCCAGCCTTAATAATGGAAGATTACAGCTCGTTTTTAATGTGTTCATAATTCCTCTCGGGTCGAGGAGGAAACAACTGTGTTACTTTGAATGATGTGTTAGAGCTCCGAATCCTGAAACAGTTCAGGGAGAGCTCTTCATGTGAGCTTACAGACAGGATGAGGCCCCAGCCTCCTCAGCTACTCCTCCTCTTCCACCCTTCAGTGGCTGTAAATCAGCTGAGCAGCAGGCCTCTCTCAGCAGTCACAACACTGAGGTTAAAGCAGCACTAATTCCTGTGGGGCTGCTCATTAAGCTGCTGGCTTAGTCCCTGGGGACCCAGGGCCGGCATATGGCCTAGACCTAACAGTCACCCTCACCCCACCCTTATACCCCACCCCCATTATAATTAAAATCACATCACAGCTAAACCTCCAACATGTGGAGTTCTGATGGAAACTGTGGCCCATTATTGACAAGCCAGACTGCCCCGAGCAGAGGAAGTTAGTGAAACATCAAAAGTGCTCTCTTCTTAGCGTTTAACAGCTCTGAACCACTTAACAACCTTCAGTCAGAAAAATGGTAAATAAGACATGATGACAAAGTTGCGCTGGAACAGTGAGAGCGTTGAGGAATCAAAGTGCAGTCCATGAGGTGGATTTAGATAACTGACGCTCCGAGTAGTGACCTCCAATGGGATTCATGGCGCTTCTACCACAGAGGTGCTCTTCGTGGGATCGATGTCATCTTGCCTGGGTGGGTTAAGATCGGCCTAATTTGCAAACCAAAAATGTTTTTATGTGCAACATTTCCACCCCTGCCACAGCCGAGTGAAAGACTCAATTGTTAGCCTTTGTGTGGCCGTGTCCATAAGCCCATCCGAGTGTGAGCCATTCCAGGGCCTGGTGCACCCGCAGCCTCTCGCAGCTCCGCTGACAATATACCTGTCACGGCTCTCAGCGGGCTGGACAGCAAGTCTAAAGCTCATCAGTGAGGATCTACAGCTGCTGTTGTTCCGGCCATCTGATTCCCCACCCCTGCTTTCTCTAACAGGCCAATAAAAATCGTTGTTCATTCTCTTCTCCCCGACCATATGGTGACCTAGACGTTCTATCTGCATGCACACAGACAGAGAGCTCACCTAGACTCTCATTTTTGTCAAGATGTGTTTCTGCTATGTAAGACACACACAGCAGAGACGGGGAAGATAAGAGGGTGTAGCAACGTATGACTACATAACACGCTCACACCTTTGACCTCACAAGTACAGGAACTTGACTTGTTAGAAGCAGAGGAGAAATTTCTGAGACATAAATCTTTGAAGAGAACCAAAGCAAGTCATTAGCATGCTGCAGCAGATGTGCTGAAGGTGGGCTCTTTAGCAAGTTGGCGAGTCAGTAAAACAGGATGAGGTTATGGGACTATACCATCTGCACAGTAGGCTCTCTCGCTCACACACATAACCACATACTCCAAACACATACAGATACACACACACACACACACACACACGCTTGCATCCTGTCAGCAACAGAACAACAAGCTGCAGCCAGACAGGGCAGCCAGCTGTCGGTGCTCAACAGAGACAGTTCATAAACTTTAAACCATGTAACTTCCTCAGTCAAACAAACAAGACGAATCAGTATAAACAGACAACACACTGCATAAACAGTCCAGTTCTGTCTGAGCCAAACTTCTGCCTTCTGCACCCACCCAGCCAACAGTAGACTCATGGGGGGGTTAACTGAGAAATCATTAAAAAGCTGTGGTTTAACCTCTCCATCTTCTGGGTTTCCTACGCCCACCCTGATCTCTTTTATCTGAAGTAAGATGGGAGAAAATGAGGGGTGCAGGACAGGGCGGAATATCAAAAGAACTTTCTGTAGAGATGTAGATTAAAAGTGGTCAATCATCCCACCTGCTCTTGTTTTTTCCCCTCTCCACCTCATCTAGATTCTGTAACGCTACGTTCAATTGAACGACACATTAAAGGGTGAGCAGGGTAAGAGCAGGGCTTCACAAAGAACTCAAAGTCAGACCTAGAATATCAAAAAACACATCGTTCTCGCAGTTCAAGCTGGACCTGAAAAAGCAGCTATTGGCAAACAAGCCTGCACATTTGGGCCCATTTTGTTGTTTGGGTGTATATTTTTACCTTGAGATATTTCTAGCACATTGTTCTACAGTCATGCATGGGGATAATCTGTGAAAGGAGAAACAAACACTCCAGTTTCTCGCTGGCCGTCGCATCAACGGACCAGAAAAAATGCAGCCACCGCAAAGTTTGAGTACAGAGCGTGACTTTTGTCAAAGCTCATGACTGACGTGTACTGTATAACCAACTGAACATCTTTGTGTTCTCTGGAATCTATCCAATTGTATTTTGGAAAATATAGGAAAAAGCTTATGGAACTGAAACAACAGACAGGCAGCAAATGGAGGCACGGTGGAACTGTGGTAACACTGTTGCCTCACAGCTAGAATGTCCCGGGTTCGATTCCCGATTCGGCTGTGAGCGCTGGTGGCGTGTCCTCCACCATGCCTTCAGTGCCTGCTGCTTGAGGAAAAAAAGGGCCTCTCTGTGTGGAGTTTGCATGTTCTCCCTGTGTTCACCTGGGGTTTCCTCCATAAAGAACCCCACTAAAACATCAAGAAGATCACCACCTGACCAATGGCAAGAAGGAACTGGGTCCCCGGGCGCCGCTGTCGGCTGGCAGCCCACCGCTCCTGGTCTGCCGCGGAGGAAGGACGGACGATGGATGGGTCAATGGATGCGGATGATGGATGCAGAGGAACAATTTCACCAAAAGCATGGCATGTGCATGTAGTGTTGTTGTGTTCACTGAAGCATATCATATGTATGTTGTATTGTGCTGAGGGATAAATAAACTAAATCTTAATCTTAATCTTAAATCAAAGAGGAAACCTGTATGACATACACATGAAGAACACAGCTGCTCAGTGCTGAAACTAGCACTTATTTTCATGATTGATTCTGCTGATTATATCACTGTTCTCTCTATAAAATATGTCACAAGATATAAAATATGTCATAAATATTCAGCACAGTTTAGAAGAGCCCAAGGAGATGTCTTCAAAATTGTCCCAAACCGTAAAGATAGTCAGTTTATATTCCCAGTTAAGTCTAAAAAAACAGCAAATATTCCCATTTGGAACCAGAACTTTTTGCAATTCATTGCAAAAAGAATCCTGGAAACATCTACATCATCAATAAATCATCTAAATGTTAGGGTTTAAACATGTGTCTACGTCATGAATGATCATAATATCTACATTCACAAACATCCTGCCACACATCCGTCTGTACAGTGCTGTCACTGCGAGCAGGGACAGAATGATGTCTCATTGTGTGCTGCTGACTGAGGATCCAGCACACTTTGATGTTTCCCAGAGCTGACGTCTCTCAGCGGGGCTGAGCGCTGCTGCTGCTCCAGCTAATTCACAGATTCTCCAACATGGCACCTTGACGGCGTAGTGATGGTGAGGATGAGAGCGAGGTGCTCTGACATGAGTGGATCTGATGGTCAAGACGAAGTGCTCTTTCTATAAACCAGCATACTTAAAAGCCATCAAATGACCAAAGGATGACTGGGGGACGTCCTGTGCTCAGAACCTGCAGGTGACAGCTGGTGATGTGTCAGGCTGAGGTTGAAGAGGCTTCTTTAAGACTCAGTAACAAGCACAGAGAGCCAGCATACAGTGCAGTAGGTCCTGTGTGCAGTGGTGGGTACACTTCAGTTTGCGCCCCAGATGCTGAGCAGATCACTTAATTAGGTAGAGCAAGAGCGCGCGGACAAAAAAATGCCACCAGATGTGTCAATATAATGGAGTGGAGCTTAACTAGGTTCATTAGCAGAACCACTTCTACCCACTGACTGCATCTCCTTTCCATCAGGCAAACTGGGAACCACAATGGAGCCACAGTCTAAGGGCACGCTGACATTTCAGTGAATAGCTGCACAGCCCACACTGGCACAGTCATTATGGTGGAGGTAACAAGCTGGGAGGAGGCAAGGGTGAATACTCAGCTTTGGAGCTGCGAGGAGGCAAAAGGCGAACACAAGCATGTATTTGTCTCATGGCTGCAAATGATTCAAGCAATGGATATCAGTGTCTAGGATATGTGCGGATAATTACCGCTGTGCTGTTTAGCTCTTCTGTCTGCACAATGCAGAAACTCTCAGAGAGCCGGAGAGAAGTGGAAGCATGAAAACACGCTTGCAATCGGTGAGTCACATTCTGTTTCTCACCAGCCTACAGTGCCACCCACCCAGCAAGAGCGCCGAGGCACACACGCACTCTCACACTTACACACACATACATACATCTGTTCCATGCTCCCACAGTAAGGTTGCTCTTGATGTGCTAGCTCCGCAGAGCTTCTTCTGACGCCCGCTGTGTACTGTGGCATGTCAACCATGCCACAGTCGCCCAACACGCCGAGCAGCTCTTCCGAAAAAAAAGCTGAGTCACACGCAAATCTGTGATTCCGCTCTGCATTGAGCCCACTCCACCGGCTCCATCTCCAAACAGCGAGACACGCAGAAGCACTGTAGGAAACTGGAGCACACATAATAAAGGAGCTATTAGTGCAGCGATGACTGAGCCTGCATAATGAATACGCTTGCTATGAATGTCAGATACTCAGCTGACTCTGGCTTCCTGGAAGAATCCCTTGTTCAGCTTCTTTCCACTAACCCATTGATGAATCCTACCAAATATCCCTCCTCTCCATTTATAGCTGTCTGTCAGTTGTTCCGCTGGGTTTTGAGAAAGTGTCTTCTTTGTCAGCAGGGTTTGGGTCGTTGGAAGCTCCACTGATGGAGCGGAAGCTACAGACTGAAAGGTCTCTGATAAAGTCGGACATGGACATCTCTTTGACTTCAAAATAGGTCACAGAAGAAAAGTGAAGCTAACAAATGGCTGACAGAACAAAACAGAAGGTTCTTGACTCGGGCCGTAGATCACAGAAATTGTTTGGGAAACTAAAAATACGATGAGGCCTGGCTGCCTGCTGTTTGGCAGAAACACATTTAGTGTTTTCTACTTTAAAATGTACAGATGGTGGACAGGGGACGGGAAAAACAACATATAGTGTCTTCACACTGATGACAGTGAAGGCCACAGCAAATAATTCACATCACTGTATATCATGACCATATCAAACCATTCAGTGAGCCTGCATGAAAGCACCTGCATTCATTATGCTGAACTGCTGTCACAACAAATGTATGTTGGGTGTTCTTGATCACAGTCAGTCATGTTTGAGATGTTTTTGTCTTGCAGTGTTAGAGGCTGGTCAAGATTATGGATGTGACGGCATGAACCTGAATCAAAGGCTTTCAAGAATTTCATTTCCTGCCTATCTGTCAGCTTCCTTCACATAATCATTTACGTGACAAAGTGCACCTCTCTTGATGCCACATCGTGCTCATGTTGGAAAATTACTAAATGTTTACAAACTGTTCTTGGACTCGGGTACATTGTGGACCTGTGAACAGTCCAGCACACACTGCTGCTAGCTGTCAATAACTAATCTGACATCAGTGCCATCGTGTTCCACTCTAACCTAGCAGCGACCCGGCATGCCAAGGCTCAGATTAGGAAATAACTGAAACATCTCTCATCTGCTGCTGCAATTTTAGCCTGGAAATATGTTGCATGGGATAAGAAAAAAACACACAGATCAGCTGGCGTACATGAGAAATCACATAGTTGAATAGCTGCAGCATGCACTGGCTAACCTCTCATTAACCCCTGCGGCGATGGATGGGCCGACCTTACCGCTGCACTGCGGATTAAAGATGGCAGCAGCAGAAATAGACAGTTGGGTCAGGTCATATAGTGTATAAACATATAAAGGGATACAACACTTTAGCCTTTAGCTGTTACATCGGATGCCCTGTGGGTCAATCTGAAACAACTGCAGCACACTACTCCAGTGATAGCAGGTACACAAAGAGGCATTAGCAAAAGCTTCCTTTTATGAGGGAACTGTAACATGCTGCCGAGTGTAGAACACACTGTCCACGCTAATGCACTGTAGGTATGTGTAGGCACTTGGGACAGCAGGCTGGCCTCTGGCAAACAATCTCAGCTACTGGTGGCCAGCTGGTTCTGATCCTCCAGAATGAGCATGTTTTGCAGTCCATCCATCTGCTGTCAGTATCTGCATGAGGCCATTCTCATATGGCGCACGTGCAACTAAACACGCCCGACTTCATCTGTAAGTGTGTTTGCGTGAGGTTACAAATGTGAGAAAGTGTATGAGTCCAGCGTGGTGTGAAGAGTCGTACCTCTGGTTTTCAGCGTATCAGGATTTTTATTTCCTCCACATTGCTTTGTGCGCTGCCACAACAGAGGCCCTGCAGGGACAAAGAAATGCTCAATTATTCATTTTCTCATTCAATAAAACATGAATATCAAGTGCATGTGCCAGCCACCGTCATTCACACTTATTTGTGAAAATGGGTCTTGCAAATTTTTCCCAGAATGCTTTGGCACAGTGCCAAGAAACCATCAGCCTTAACTTGTATTTGTACAGCTTTTCTGACCTATAATCATGGTGATGAAACAGTGTGATAAAACATAGAGAGGAAGAGGTTGATAAACACAGCTGGAACAAATAACCCCAAACCACTTCAAATAAATAAATAAACCTCACCTGAGTGACACAGAAACATGTCACCATTGTGACTGTAATATTTCTACTAGTAAACAACAGGTTGCTGCAAGTAACACTTAAATCAAAAGCCTGCAATGGCCCCGTTTCACGGCCTCTCCAGCAGGCAGGTGCACTTACGAAATGCATTCATTCACTTCTCCAGGTGTGAATGAGGGGATGCTTTCAAATGAAGGGAATCACAAGCAGGCTTGAAAAAAACAACTACTCAATGCCAACTGGTTAAGAAATAAACGTTTCATTTCATGTACAGAATCATTGTTATGGAAGTGAAGTTGAGTGCCTTACAGACCAGCAGAAAAACACTGCAATGCTTCCATACTGGCAAAACAAAGCCACTGAGTGGCTGTGAAGTCAGCCCCAACAACCTGACACAAGGCCTTAGAAGTTTATTAGACTTGTCAAAAATATAACTGAATACATCAATAAATGATGTTAGTCCAATAATTAAAAGAAGTGTAAAAAGAAATGTGTGTCTTTAAACATAAGCTTCAATCTGTTCATAATATAAATGAATGAATTGTTTATCTTTTTTTATTTTTGGTAATGGCACACATTTAAGCATTTATTCATATATACAACATTTCCTTATTGCCAAACCACATTTCTAATTTCCCTCATTCTTATATGATAATAAGATGATGTGTATACATGCACACAGCCACCATGGACCAATCCCTGCCATGGACAAGCATGGCCGTCCAACAGTTTGAATTATAGACCTATTGCCTTATATCATTGACTCGTCTGATTAACTTTTCCTGCCATCTGTCAGTTTTCAGGCTCATTATTATAACAGTAACTCCTTCATTAGAATACATGCTTTGTCACTGTGGAGGAAAGAAGGAAAAAAAGAGCGGAACTCGACCATAAAGGACATTTCTGACACACTACACAGAAACTTTTATTTACAGGATAACTCTCCACCAGGCGTGGACAAACTTTACAGTGGCTGCCAGCTCTTTGACTGACAGCTGAACTGCACAATGAAGTCATTGTGTGGCAGGACGGTCAGGGTTAACTGCATGGCGCGCCTCCTAACTGCCCTTTATTTACAAAAGACACACTGTCACCGCTGCCAGATATGTTAGAACCCATTAGCTGCTGATTTGACTTTAAAGCTCAGTCCTGCTAATCTAATTTAATCTGTCTCCGTGGCTTTGTTGATTGCTGGGGCGTAACGGTAATGACACTGCAAGTGCACGCAGGCTCGGGTGCTGTGATGCAACAGTTTGTTCAGCAACAGCAGACGCCCACATGGAAAGCTGCTGCTGCTGCTGCTGCTGCTGCTGCTGCTGCTGCTGGTGGTTTGTGTATGGGGGGGTCCATTACATGACAATTTCCTGTTATTGGTTGAATAGGTCTCGACAGAGTGAACGGTTCATTGACCAACGTGGGTTGATGTTTTCTGTGCAAGATCAATATACGTGAAGCAGGGCATGCTGGGAACCAGTTTGTGTGCAGCTTGCTATTTGGCAGCACAGACAATTATGCTGGAGTTGAATGGTCATTAGACTGTCACCGCAGATATCATCAACCAGTGTCACGGTGCAGCAGCCACCTGCTTGACTCCACACACACACATACAAACAAAAACACTACTATTTTTAAAAGCAGTACTTTCTAATTTAAAATCTCCCAGCCGAACCGCTGAATGGTGGAGATGTGGATGGAGATTGCGGGGTGGAGGACTGCTTGGCCTCTCTGTCTCTCAGCAGATAACGCAGGACAAAAAGAGACAAAGTAGAAGATGATGCAGAGAGGAAATGAGAAAGAGAAAAACAGCCGAGATAATGAGGACAACAGGATGAGAAGAGACTTGCTCTGACACTCTTCCTTTCCAGCTAAGTCTGTGGTATTTTAGCACATTTATGAATGACATCACACAGCTGCACTCATCTTGAGAATTTAATTCAGCAGGACAGAGAGCACCTTTAAAAACAAATGTTACTAAAGCGCAGGGGTGAAGACCTCCGGCCTCGAGCCATATATGGCCTGCGAGGCAATTCATAAATACAAAAAAACCCACCACCCCCAACTTCTGGGGGCCCCACTGAGCAAAAACTGAAATGGCCCTTGATAGGAAAAAGGTTCCCCTCCCCTGCTGTAGCAGGATGTGAGGAAAGTACCAGTAGTATTCAAATGTTGAGCCAGAAAGAAAACTTCTTTTTCAGTCGCAGGTTACAGTGTGTCTATTTTGGGGATCTGTGCGCAAGAACTGTGAGGGTGTCCCAGAATACTCGAGCTGACCTCAGTGTGTGAGTGAAACATGTGATTAAAGTCTTCTTTACCAGCAGAAAATTGCCATTTGGCTGCTCCACATGTCTGTGTCCACTCTGTGGCCTCCTTCCTCCGCTCCACTCTCTCTGTCGCCTGACGCAGTCATGGCGACGGGCTCCCAGCAAGCTTTGCTGTGAGCTTGTGGAGCCCCTGGCCCCGGAGGGAGAGCTGACTCTCGCTTTTCATCAGCAGCCCCCTCCAATAAAACATAATGGTACCGAGGCTGCGGGGGAAAGTCATTGAGCCACACAAAGCTGTCACATGACCGGCCGAGGCACAACGGGCTCAGTCATTCTGCTGCTGCTGCTCGGCTACTGGGATAGACGAGTGGGCTACTGAGCCGGCCAGACACAGCACGATCCATACAGAAGACACGGCTCTCAATGTGTTGAGCTGCTACTGAAGGACAGTGGCACTGCATGTACTGAACTGTGCAGCCAGAGTTCAGGCAGAAAAATCAGCCTTTGTGCTGATTTATTTATTTCATTTTCTCCTATTTGCATGCAGCAGTGTTACAGCACAGCCGATTCCATACACTATATGTGTCTCAGAGCTCTTGTCGTTGTAAACCCCCCCTTCAGTGGCCTGGAAAAGCTATATCATACCGTTTGTCTGTACCAGTGCTCACATCGTACATTCTGTCATCTCCAAACACACCAGCTGCTATATGTCTATGTAGTGCTCCCATTTTGCCAGGTGTCTTCTTCTTTACATATACAGCATTTTGGGCTCTTCTAGCATTTTTCATTATTTCTAGCAATTTGTAGACTAAATAATAAACCTTTTGTATGAACAATCATTATTAAGTAAAAACAACTGTTACTTCCAACACAAAAGATTTCCAAGTCTTTCTGAGCGCTCAAAACTCACACGGAGTAACAACAACCATGGCCAGAAAGTGATTTTTCAACTTAATTTGAACTATCCTTGCTTCCTTCGAGTTACTTCCTGACAGTGCAGGAGGCGAGGAAACAAGCAGGAAGCTTCGCTGAACATGTGTGCAGATGTTGCTATCTCAGCAGCAGGGCCACGCTCCCTCCCTGGCTTCCTACCTGTGAACACAGACACTCACAGTCTTTGGGGGCTCGGGCCAAGCCAGAGGTGCCATTGCTGGGAAATGAACTCAAGTCTCTGGTGGTGGGCGACTGCTCTCCCTCTGCGCCGCTCAGACGCTTCACGTCTTGCGCAGTTTAACATAAAACTCGCCGTCAGCCACCCACTTCTGGTTCACTTCAGGGCTAGTCTCTAAAGGGTAAGTAGGGCACTTTGCCATTTCAATAATAGCTGCATTTGCAAAGCTTACAGCTGCAGGCTACAGCCTTTACATGGATTTAGAGCAACCTTGCAGACTGTGGGGTTGTTGAGTAATGATAATATATTCAGCTGCCTGTGTTTTTCTGAAACATCATCATGAAGTTCATGGTAAAGATATGACATGCAAGAGCACTAATTAAATCCAAAAATGTTTCATCCCCATTCCCATGAGCCCTGGCGGATGTGATTTGATTGACAGGTCGGGACTGCCAGTGGGCTGCGAGCCCTCACTGAGAAGCTGACTGACAGACACTGCTGAGGAGTGGATTAAAATGGACAATTATCCTCACAGCACATTAGGCCCCCTGTTCTCCATCTGCACTGGCTTTCTGCATCTATGCTACACGAGAGAGGGATTTACCAGGTGAAAGCTAAAATCAGGGTGTTTTTTCAGATCGAGAGTGAACGCTTCAGAAACACTCAAAAGCTTTTGTGTGTTCGTAGGAGGACGGAATTAACAACTGATCTAACACAAAGTTGGGGAAACTCCTGAATGACTGGCAGGACGAGGCTGATGCAGAGAAAATCTTCCATCACTGTGCCATTTTACATTTAGTGCTTACATATATCCTCATAAAGTTCCTTTTTGACAACACAACATTTTCCACAAATCAAAGTATGTTTTCTTTTAAGACTCTTTGCTTCTTTATGATAATGGCATTGTCATTCTCAATGAAACAAACTGACAACCTCACTTTTCTGTTGAACTTATAGCAAGTACACATGACAAGAAAACACTGCCTTTAAGGGGATGGATACCACAGTAAAGAGTCTGGTTAAATCTCTGACGGTCTACAAATTGATATCATCATGCTGCACAAGTCATATCAGCCAACACTAATTGGCAGGTCAAAAGAAACTGCTTTACTACACTTATACATGTTAAGGAGGACATTACGCCGTGATTAGATGACACAATTTAAAGAAGGTTTAGTCATGGCCAACGAATTACCAGCATCGTGGCTGATCACGAGCAACAATCTGGCGTCTATACCTGCGTAGTTTGACATTCTAAATGACCTTTCACACAGCGTCTGGGACGCCCCACGATCCCCCGATGAAAAGTCGAGCATGTCAGAATTTCATTGCTTATCTTCATGTTGCAGAAGCTGTGAATGTATCATTCCCCTGTTCCTCCACACTGGAGTGTCATGGGTAACTTGCATGCACTTGGTATAAGCGCATCAATGCAGTTGCTGATAAAAGGCACAATAGTTTAGATGGAAAGAGAAGCCTTAGTGTTTTTGTTGGTGGTGGCCAATGATACAAAGGTGGCCGGCCTTTGAGTGAGACAGGCAGGGAAAACCCTGAGGGTCCTCAGTGGTAATTAGGTAATTCTGCTTTAGATTCATTAGATTGAACTTTCACCTGCAGTGGAGGCCACTCGAAGCAAATCCACACAGGTTTGTTACTTTAAAATGAAATCTCATTACAAGTGATTTGCATTCTTCATTTCTAATACATGACATTTTTCACAGGGGAATCTGTGAAATGATAAAGATGAGAAGATCAAGGCCCAGGAGGTCTGGCGTGCCAGCGTGACGCCACTGGCAGGTCGAGCATTCATTTCCGCTGTCAGCATCTCGTAGCTGCAACAGCACTGCAGAGAAATGATGCTGCACAGTCAAACAGTGAGCGGAGCGTAACACAGAGGGCAGACAGGCAGCAGAGTTCAGGAGACTGCACACTGCAGAGGAAAGCGGTCATAATAGAATCTCTCGGCAGGGAGTCTGACACAGTTAATATGTGAGATGAGATGAACGCTCAGAAGCTGGAGTTCTACATATAAACAGCCACTCCTCCACTGTGCTCTGTGGAGAACTGTGCGCGTCAACCAAAATCACAAACCGCGTAAGTCCACATTGAAATTCATAGAGACCATAAAACATAATAACTTCTTTGCAATGCAGATTTTCTAACAGCATCATCCACACGCAGCACAGGGAGGCTTTGTTGGGCCATAATATTGCCTTTGTAATTCACACATGGCATTAGACACAGCTGGAAAATTCACCGCAAATTAATTATGTATGTAAAATCTCCAGCCCATTAACATACAGTTCATACAGAAAGCACTTCTGTTTTCGCCTCCAAATACAAACACTTGCAAACAGTCTTCCTGCCACCATGGTACACATATCATTAATAAATGACAAAGCAATGAGGTGTGCTGTCCGTCCGATGGAGGCCCAGATGATTGCTACTCGTGCCTCGCGTATCCACGACCTGATCCCTGTCATTAAACGCAACTTTACAAAGCTTTTTGTTTCTATTCGGACTGGTTTGACTTTCACTGTGAAACAGAATTAACTCATGTTAGGTCGATGCATTCTAGAAGGTATTCTGTGATGAAACAAGGTGATTTACGAATTTCACACCCACTTTCCTGAGTCCACTGTATTTTCTTTTCTATCATCAAACCTCTAAACTTTTTTGGTAGTATTAAAAGTATCAAAAGGCACTGAATGCTTGGTCAGTTCTGGCGTCTTTACATATTCTTTTTAATTTTAGACTATTTTAAAGGCAAATTTCTCCTCCAGCCACCTGTGTTTGGACAATATTTGAGACCTTTTATTCTCTGAGAAATAAGCTTTGTAGTAAAACATGATTAAATTCAAAGAAATGTTGTTATCGGTGCCAAACCTCAGACAATGGATGGGATCTAATATCAACACATTTCAGATGGCACACGGTGTTAACCAGAATGCCTCCTGACAATAAACCTACTCTCTTCATCAACGTAGGGAAAGCAAAGGAACACCAGTTGTGTCTCTTAAGTGAGAGACACAAAATGCTGTCATGTCTTCTGCTTAATTCTTCAAATGAAAGAAAAAAGCCACTGAAGGGGACTTTGCTTTTCATACACACTTTTCATCAGTAACACATCTGAAAAGCTGCAGGCTGTGGCTGCAGTGCATGCTGGTCTATTGAAGCTTCTGTCAGAGGGGTACATGTGCCTGTATGAGTGTTACTGTTGAACATCAATGTATAGTCAGGAGCTCACAGCAAACGTTTGTGTCTCCCACTGATGCTTTTCTGTTGTCAAACTCCACGAATATACAGCAAAACACCAAAGCTTGTGTCTGCCTTGGGTTTTGTCGGAAGGCTGCTCATGACATGTTTTATCCCATTTATTAAACACAGCTTACACTCTTTATTACCACCAGCCATTTTCCAAAGCTTGCTGTTGTGTTTTAATGTGTTTTCTTCATCTTCCAGGCAACAACTGTCTTCACTTCATTCCCATACAGTATGAAAATCTACCTAGCTCTCACTCTACAATAATGTTGATTGACTCAGAGAATGATCTTCATCACCGTGAATGTCAAGAGCGCCAATAGTTAGCAAAATAATCAATATGTTCATCAGCAATTTCAAATTATCACTTGTTTAACAATTCATCATGACCAAAAAAAAACTTCAGCTCTTCGACAAAACAAAGAATGTGAAGATATTTCTCAGCAGCTACATGACTCATTAGATTCATATAAATAATGACTAGCTGATGACATGATGTCTGATGATTACAAGACAGTGTTTTAAAATCTCATCAGCTTGTTTTGTAAAGTTTGTAGCAGGACATCCATTGTATGCTAAACAATGAAAAACGCGGGCTGATTTCATTCCGGCTGGACAAACATCATATTCACATATGACGCAAAGTCGTAGATAGCATAATGCGTGGAGTCAGTCCGCTCTCCCAGCTGCTTGTCTAACGACCACACCATGCCTTGAATCTCTGGCTAGCTGCTCAGACACCCGCATATGGACGAAACCTGTTATACGAACCCACCACTGCCATTCCACCGCTTCAGCAGCGGTATAAACTTTCGGTTTGGGTGGTGGCTGGCAGAATTAAAGGATTTCTGCTCGATTTACTCAGCGGTAAGGTTTTAAATATAGACCAAGGCGCTCCACTGCACTATTGAACTTCTGAATGAAGGCTAAATGGACTTGAGAGCTAAATGGAATTGGAGAGATTAAGAAAAAAATGAGGAAGATTAAAATGGAAAATGTTGAGCAGGATATGAGAGACAGCCACGCTTGCCGGTGCTCTCATGCCTCGCCTGCGCTCCAGATGTAAATGAGCAACTGTGATTCTTTTCAGAGGAAATGAAGCCACACTTGAGGACCAGTGACTGACTTTGCACATTTTGAGCCAACACACACATAAGCAAACACAAAGATGAGCCATGGCAGGTGGAAGTGGAAGGCTGTGCGCGATGCTATCAGTGTGATAGGATCTGTGTTACTCCGGCTCCTTGAAGCAAGACAAACAACTCCTGTTAATTGAATTCCTTTGAAGAAACACCCTAAGACGGACATCTCCATGGGCCCCACTGTGACAAGCTTTCATGCAAGTGTATCACTTTCACACATCATTTGCTCCCTTGATATCGCTGTAACAATGACCCAACGGCGTATGCGTGGCTCACCAACGTTTCTATTTTGTAATGAATCGGATAGAAGGTGGAAAAAGCGACTTGGGTTTTGAATTAGCGGAGTGGGAAGAAAACTAGCAGTTGTGATATGGTGATGCTGGAGGGACTGTGGGCGTTCCAGAGGTGATCATATGATCTGTAGTTCTGCTCTCACATGTCAGCGTACGTCCCCACAGGCTCTGTCATAGCCTGCATTCATCCGTAGTTCAACATTTACTCATCTGTAACAATAACTTCATTTCAGCCTGCGAGTGCGTCACGACTCAGCCACCAAGCACAGGGAGAGGGAGAAGAGAGACACATTTCACCCCTCTCCACTGGAAGCGTGACACAAAGGGCAACATTGTTGTGGACCTCTGAGGTTCTGGCGTGACGCTGAGCCCGAGCCATCTGACCCGCCACAGGCTCCATGTGATGACATCCACTCCTGAGCTGGACTCTCCTGCGGAGGATAGGGCTTTTTTTCTTCAGCTTTAGCTAATGAGCTGGGGTGGGGGCTACATTTAATCATTCATGTGAAAACACTCAAATCCGCCGGGTTTGATTTAATAAGCAGCAGACTCGCTTTAACTGAAAGACTGAGCTTTCCATTCAGAGACTGACAATCAAACTGGAACTCTGTGTGGATTTTGTAAAATGGATAAGAAAATGTCTAAGAAAGCTGTGTATACTGAGCATATTATGCTCTATCCATGAAGAGACACAGACAATTTACCTCTGTATATACAGTTCTGACATTCCTCGCAGTGCACTCGTGCATTACTTGCAGAGCACAATACTACGATTGTACCAAATGTCATTATTTACATGCGAAGCTTCTACAATGAGGTTTTCAAATGAAGCTCTGAATGTCTGTTGTTATATTTTATGATGTCATCGCCAAAGAAAAAAAAAAATCCTCAAACAAGATCCTCAATTTGAATAAAATGATTCATGGGAGCTAGTCTTTTTTATTATTAAATCAACTCCAATGAATATAGCTTGGCAGTTTTGTCAACATAAACACATGTCGGCAGCAGGCTAATAAAAAATGATGAAATAATAATCATGTCCTCAGGCTTACTGATGCTAGACTGGCCTGTTAACACAGGTGCATGTCTGTCTTTGGCAAGCGGAGAGAGCAAACAGTGTTTTGACCGCAGTGAAAATGTTGTTTTGGAAAGGCTAAATGCCAGCACATATGGACTGAAGCAGACGTTCTCATGCCACGTCTTTGTCATGCTCCTCCACATCTCGTGTGTTCCAGCCTGAAAGCCTTTTCAAAACGTGGTTAAGGTTGTGAAACAGTTCCAGTTGTGAAATGCTTGGACTTTGGTTAAGTTCAGGCACCAAAGCCACTTAGATTTAAGAAAAGATCAGTTTATGGAATTACTGCAGATGGTTACATTGGAGTTAGAATCCTGGTGTGTCTCAGATGTTAAAGGGTACCTTGTGTCTGTATTAGAGCCCATGGCTCCGGTCTGTATGAGATGCAGACAGATGTGACAAAAGTTGGAATCTTACAAACCAGGAATGAGACCGAGCTGTTTAAACAGAATGAAAAGACATGCAAAAACAAGGAAAAGGTGGGCAGCATTCAAATATTTATTTATATTATTATGAACAAAGCTTCAAACTCTTAACTATAACAGTTTAACTTGTACATAAATGTTATATGATTGTCGTCTAGCTGTTCTTTCTGAGTGTGCAGTCTACTGCATATCTATTTTCATACTTCTAGCCTGTACATTGTAATGTTTATTTGCAACCATATATTGAAAAATGCCAAACAGTAATTCTCAGTATCCAACTGGCCATACTCAAATTGCTTGTTTTGCCCAACCAACAGGGTAAAGCCCATAGATCAGCACTTCAGTTTCATAGATAACTAGGAAATATCCTCATTCTGACAATAGGGTTGGGTGGTAATTCGGTAGTAAGGTATCCCGCGGTATCTAAAAATAGCAACGGTATCAGTTTCGTTACCGTCATTAAAAAAAAAATGCTGGTCTATAGGGGCCCACTCCGCTCAATGTATCTGGTTGAATTTTTACTGGAGAAAAAGGTGACTGTGCAAAAGTACATGCTAAAAAATGAACCTGAGCAATTTTACACATGTTTTAACACACGTATGTCCAGGCGCTCATTCAGGCACATCCAGGCAGAGTACCGTTATCTCGTCCAAGCTTATGGAGAAACTCCTCTGTTGAAAACACTTTTTCAGCCTTTTTTCTGCTTGCTTTTCTTCTTAGCGCTCATAAAAGGACGAAATGCAAATAAAACAGTAAAATAACACCTCGGGCTGCTGAGCAGAGTCCTCTGTGAGCGCTCTGCTCATTCATGAGACGGAGCGCTGAAACTAACTGCGTGGTTACGCCGGTCAATAGCTCAGCGACCCACCCACATTCACCATAGTAACACCAATGACGATCCAGAAGGAAGTCACCCCAGAGATAGGTTATTGCATGAAGAGTGCTCCCTCCACTCTAGAAACCCCCTCCTCTTTATGTAAACAACCAGGACCTTCGTGATTGGTCTCAAACTAACACAGAGTCATAGGAGGAGACATTAGCAGCATTTTTTCAGGCTGGAATATAACTTTTGACCACAACAGCAAAGTTAAGACGTACTTTATGATTTAGCAAAGTTTTTTTCTGCTACTCAGTACCTTTGACGTGCGCTATTTTCGTGTTCACGTTACATGCGCATATAATTTCTTAGGGTATGTTTCGTTTGGGTGGCAATGCTTGGTAGAGGCTTTTAGCTGAGTTTCTCCCCGTCATTCTGGTATGCTACAAGTTAGGATTGGTGCTTCTTAGCCTGAGCATTGACCGTCTGAACTGCGTGCATGTCACACTGCCCTGCAAAGTGATTTTTAATTAGTCACGGTAATACCATATACCCCGGGAAAATGTGGGGAAGGTTTGACGGTATCAAAATTTGGATACCGCCCAACTCTGTCTGACATTTTTTTTTATTGTTCCAATGTTAATTGATTAGTTGATCAAAAGAAGATCAACTGACAACCACTGATGTTTGCTCAAGAAGAAAAGAGTTGTGACTGAAAGCTCAGAAAATCTAAGAAATGGACCTTTGAACTTCGACTATTTTGTTTTAAATCCTTTTCCCAAAGGTGAATCATGAAATCATGAACAACAAATGACAATTCACTAATCATTCAAGTGCAAACACGCTGAGCGTTTGCTGGATCCTGCTTCTTAAGCATGTGGATTTGCTGCATGTCTCTATTTTCTCTCACTGTAAACTGAACATTTGGAGGTTTGCTGAGGTTCTGCTGTCTGGACAAAAGAATGAATATGAAGTCATATTTTTATTCTATTGTTTCACATTTTATACTTATCTATACATTCAAAAAATATCAATAGATTAACTGATAATGAACTGAATCATTAATTGCAGCATTATCCCTGAGTTTAAATGCGATCAACCTCAAAGCCTCCAGTGTCTCTGAAGTCAACTCACCAAACAAAGTGAAATGCTCTCTGGCTGCTTGTTTACTGCTGGGTTAGTGTGTAATTCTTAAGTAACAGAGATTAGAGGTTACATAAAGTTGCAAAATGGTGAGGATTAGAGCTTTACCATGGGTGCTGCCAGCTCTCTGCACTGGTTTCTAGACAGGGACCACATCCAAAACTGTGCAAAACGGCTCCTGCCACAGAGCAGCACAGTGACAGTGACCACAGTGACATTAGAAATGATGCAGCCGCCGTGAGCACACCTGCACTTCCCAATAGCTATATGTCCCCTTCTCAGATGGGTACACAGATAAATCACAATACAGTGGCACAGTACATTATACGTGTGGAGTACAGTACACCCCAAAACCATGAATCAAAGCTACACAGAAGGGACGAATGGAGGTCACCTGACTGAGTCTGAGCGAATTCCAAGAGCAGGTGTTCTTCAGTCAAGACGTGGTCTAAAGTGGGTCGATGGCAAGGCCAGCTTGAAACAAGAAATCACCTCCAAAGCAAAATGCCTGGACGAAGACTGCACAGTCTTCTATATCTGCTATGTTATGATCACATCTGGATGCACAGAGACGGACACGTGCCACACTGTTTTCATTCTAGTAAGTAGAAAGAAAGAGAAGAACGCTTGTAAAATGCTCAAATACACTTCCTCCCACACCAAACACAAGCAACTTGTTCGAGAGTCCCGCCGTCCCACCAAATTTCATCAGACTGTTCACAAGTTTTTAAAGATATCTGTCAGTGGTTCCCCAGCTTTGGTTTGGTAAGCCAATCCCTAAAGAGTCACAAGATGAGAAGAAAGGCTGAAACAGTGTGAAAAATACTCTAAAATCATGGCTATAATATACAGCTAAATATTTTCAACTCACTGAGCCTACAGAAATGCTTCAAAATGAAACCATCTGGGAGGAGAAAATCAATATAACGTTAACGCTAAGGCCATAATCTGTAATAAGTGGTCACAAGTAGACATCATCTAATTTTGAGAGTTCAAAAGCCAAAAAGGGTGTGAACCACTGTGCTAAGAAACAAACAGACAAACATGCAACTGAAAGCATGACCTCCTCCTCCTCCTCCTCCACCACAGACAAACAGCATGAAGCAGACAACAGTGAACAGGACATGTCCAACAGAGTATGTCTTAATAAGCAGGTCAACATGCGTCCATGGATTCTGGACTTTACTCTTCAACAGAGTTCAAACAGTTTAGAATAATGACTCATCATTCCATAGTGCTTACATAGAGATTGGGAAAAGTTGAGTCAGGTACAAGGGGAGCTGGGCTGGGGTCCCAGGGGCCCCGAAAGCTCCAACTATACTACTGTATGTGTCAACTGGTTTGCATTTATTTAATTGAAAATGTGTTTTAGAATATGCACCAGTATATTACAATGTCAGCTGACTACCGTTCACGGTCGCAAAGGGGATCCTGCTCTGTTTCACACTCCTGAGGCCCTGTCTGGAAGAGGGCCCCTGTGTCAACCTCCAGTTACAAGCTTTCTATTATTCCAGTTTGTGCTTCCCTGTTGTATGTTCCTACACCAGCTCGTGTTTAATCAAATCACAGCTTGGCAAACTGGAGGCCAGGTACTACTGCACATTGCATGGAGGGTGGGAGGACTGGTGCACTAATGCCCCCCCCCCCCCTTGCTAATTTTGGACCCAGGGCTCCCTCACAGATTATTCTGGCAATAACTAAGTAATCCAGTAATGTAAACAAAAACCACAAATCCATGGCACGTCTTTTCTTCAATCCAGACTACAGTTTCACAAGTTTAGCCTCGGGACTCTTTCTCAAAATGACAAGAGCAACTTGTGCATGCTTACACATCAACTGCTGCGTTTGACTTCCTGTCTTCTACTGTCCTCACTTCCTCACCTCTGTGTGATAACCTGCCTGATCAGGTCTCCGCTGCCAGCACAAAGTCAGTCAGTGACTGGGCAAACTGTGATTAGGAACGCGGTGCTTTGGCAGCGTTTCACCACGGTATAAGAGCATGAGAAGGTGTTTAAATCTGGCTAACTGGGCCTAACAAAAATGGACTTTCATTAGTGACACCGTGCATGCCTCATCATATTGTATAGCGCCAAGCATGAAAAGGAGCAGCCCGTAACTCATAATTCATCCTGACAAGAGCAGTGTTTTTCTGCAAAAAGCCATGACTCAGATTGGTACATCTGCAACACAGAACTTCACTGCAAGAATTCCAGATTTAACACAAACAAACTTTCATTTAATAGTTGTAATTTTAAGAATTTGGTAAGATTAATGCTGACTTCCAACAGACATCACATGATTAAATCCTACAATCCACATTGTCACACCTTGAGATTGAGATCCACTTTCACTTTGTCTGTATGTACAGCTTCAACAAAACAAAAAAAAAAAGATATTTCATAAAGCACACTGGTTCCTGTGCTTGGTTTCCAAGGCTACAATCTCTCAACAGATATATTCCCAGCAGCGTGGGGACAGATCCTTCCTCAAATCCTTCCAGTAAACTGGCCTTCCATACACTGCACCTGCAACACCTGAACTCAGCAGGCCATAACATCACATGGTTGTAAAACAAACAGCTCTGTCTTCTTAGTGCAGAAATCTAACACTTAGCGAACTGTTTGCCAGCTGCTGCCACCACTCAGAACCCGTGGAAGCCGGCTCTCTGAAAATAGGGATAATGGTACTTCTGCAGCAAAAGAAAGCAGGGGAAATTACAAGTCCACATCACATTGTATCACTTCCAGTTTGTGCTGCTTTCCCTTGAGAGCCACCAAAAATACATTCATTACAAGCGACACGTCTTGCTGTCAGCCAGATTTTGAAAATAGAGGCCGCTTCATTAAGAAACACGTCTTAAGGGGAGAAAAGATAAAGTAAGAGAGAAACTACTGGGTGCCTAATGGCAGCGGCAGATCATATAATCAATTACACTAACTCATTTTGCAAAGACAGTGTGTGGAACAAATGGCTGCAGTTCAGACCTGGCCAGGTCTAACGGGCCGACTGAATGGATGGAGGGATGCCAATCATTGTTTAAAAAGGTGACAGAGGTGACATGTGCAATTGACCTCGACAGCAAAAAGGAAAGGAGGGAGAAAATTCCCTTCACTGAGCGGCAGGAAGGCCAGCATCACAGGAAGGTATTCACATCCTAATACATCAGACTTGTTGAAGTGGGGATACTAGGGGATGCTATCCCCTAGAAGTCACAACCAAGCATCAGGGCATCTTGGGTAGATGTATTAAAGTGACGCTAACACACTTCACCTGCAGCTCACACCTTCACCTCCACCTTCTGTAGGGAAATGCAAAGTGGTCCTCAAAGTTAACCCAGCTCTACGGTCTCCCTACTGCATGCAGAAGAGCCTAAAGGCATCCCAGATCACAGAGCCACTGTCAATCATGGGGGGTCGTGTCCTTCATCTGACTCCGCCAGGCATCAATAGGAGATGCTGGGATGATGATGAGAGAAAGTGGGGAGGTGGGGGCATGGTAAACAACCGAGCAGAGGATCAAAAACCAATGCGTCAAGATGCTTTGAGGGCTAAAAGCCTCTTGTGTGCTAATAACAGCGTATTGCCTCTACTGTGCCATTGACCGTGGATAACCTACTTGTCTAATGAGCTTCGGGTGCTGTTTCTTCATTCAACTTACTCAGGCTACATGTATGCTGGTGTTTATATTCCAATTAATACACACAGAGTATCGCATTTAGTAAAGCCGACGCCTCACCCAGACAGTCTTTCTATATAGGGGAGGTGGAGAAAGGTGTAGCTAGCTAACAGGCTAAGCACCTTTACGTTCAAGAAATGTCAATAATAGTAATACCTGAAAAATCAAAGTAATTCATTCGGCTTTATAGATACAAGCGAGCTGAATGATGAGTAAAATGGAAAACAATGTGTCTTACCCGTTCAAACGCGTCTAATAATCCGCAGCACTGTATTCCATTGTCGTTACACAGAAATAATTGAACAGTAATGAAGACTGCGCTGATGTGGTGGCCCTGATGTCGCCGTGCTGCTCGTCGTAGCCGCTGCGTGTGATGGCGTTAGCTCTGCAGGGCCACAATGAAACTACTGATGCCTTCACGAGTCGACGGAAATCTGCAAATCAGATACAAGGATTCAAACACCACGAACCAACAAAGCGAAGTACGCCAACAAGAGGAGATGTGTAGGAAGCAGCGCTGGCGATATATGGGCTTTTGGTTATCCTCGATTCGAGATGTGATATTTTGAGGGCAGAGAGCGTGAAAGTCATGCAAGTTATTTATCAGAATTGTTGGGTGATTTTGTTGAAATTACATCCAGTTTTATTGCTATTCTAGTTATATCGATAGACTGCAATTAGCACATTTATACAGTTTTTTGGTGTTAATTTTCAACAAATAAAATAACTGTCGTCATTTAAAACACAGTTTTTTTTACTTCATTGAAAAGGCTTCCTTGCCGCTTTTATTTTGAGTAGACAAAAACGTCTATGTGGTGACATGTGAGATTCCTGAGTTTTTTAAGAGTAAGTGAAGAGAGCATAACGGGCCCGGTGCATTGACTGACAGGAGCCGAGTCCAATCAGAGGATAGAAATGGGTGGGGAGGTGGGTGGGACAGTGATGGAAGTGGTATGTGTGTATGTGTATAAACAGATTTTTTTCGATTAAAATGTCTGGTAAACTTATGACAAAGTTCAGGAGGATTGTATACAGATATCACAGCAAAGCTAACACGGAGAGGATTTTTTCCCCTGAGCCTAAACACATAATAAATTAAATACATAAAACATGTGAAGCTCTCAATAGAATACATAACACCATAGAAGCAACTCAGCAAATCAGCTGTGATATTTCATTAACATTCCTGAAAAATCTATAGTTTTGTGATAGGTGGTAGATGGGCTCCTACATTTCTGTTGACTCACTTCTAAGTGATAAACAGCCGTGTGAGCGGCAGTCCGTTGCTTGTTTTTTACTTAACGTTGGAGCGCCATCTTCTGTCTGCTCATAGAACAGCACTTCAGTCCAACACTTACGACAAGAGCTGCTCCTCTTCACAATAACCAGACTGAGGACACGTCTCAACAAACAGAACACACAGCTGAAAACACATTTCCAGGAATGAAATCTTGTTCATCTGTTTCCACTTTGGTTGTTATTGCTGCTGAAATAACATTTTGGTTTCTGACATTCGATACGTTACAGGATTACACTGCAATATGTCCTACTCTTGAGAGGCTCTTCATGTTTTCAGTGACTTAAAAACACAGATGTAGTCATGCCTATTGTGCTAATCCATTCTTCATTTAGTAGTAATGCAGCCATACAATTCCCCCCTACAGCACAAATTTACTGTAATGTTCAGGCTTCAGTGGCATGTCTTAGGCTATTGTCATATTATAGTTTAAAGCTCTTTCAGCCATTTTACATTACAACTTTAAGTTTGGTGGAAATTCTCCATCATTATAAACATAATAAAATGAGTGAACAGTGACACAAAATACCAACTATCAGCTGCCTCATTGCATAAGCCTTGGACAACTCATATTAGTCAAACTCCAACAACTTTATTAAGATCTGTGCTACAAATGAAGTCTGCTAGTACAGTGCACAACAAAGCGTGTGCTCTTTGAAGAAGGCTGCTTCAGAAGGTTTGAGCAGAGCAGTGACACAGCTTGACTGTGGAGGGAAACCAGTGGTGGTGACTGGGCCCTCTGTTAATTGAAGTGCCAGTTGCTGTCTGATGTCTGCAGGCCAGTCGGTCAGTGTTGACAGCCCCAATGCCCTCTGCCAGCTTCCCACAACTCATAACCTACAGCTGTTCCTATCTGGCAGGACAGTCACTCACATGCGAACATCATCCACCCAAATAATGACACTCAGCAACACCACTATACATCTACACTTGATGTGGTATTATGGAATTGGAATAGGGTTATAAATCACAGTTTCTACATATTTAGACTAAATTACAAGGTAATCTCAAGTGGGTATTAAGTGATATAGTATGTATGTAATTTCTTTTTTGCTGCTGACTTCAGTGTTTTATTAACCTTTTAGCCAGAAAACACATTGAATCTTTGATGTTTGAACCTCCACACTGAGGCCCTGCTTGAACATACAATACCATAATGGAGACAAATAAGTGAGTTTATTAATTGCACATGCCTGACACTTCAAAAATTGGTGATGTTGTCAATTACAGATGTGTCTGACAAGTCATACAGTTTACTATGAGAAGGAATATTCAATTTTATTTTCTCACCTCATCCTTCCTCCTGGTCATGTATCCCAGTCTGAGTAGCACTGCGAAAGCCCAACAAGCAATTGTTTCTCTCCAAACTAATTAGAAAGCAATATGAGTATTCGCAAAGTAACAGTAGTTTACAGTTCTTATTTTTGCAGCTAGATTACTGTCATCTACCTTCATATAATCAAATATTTTTGATTTTAAGGAAAGGACATTAATGTGTGGCAGTAAGTTGACCAGGAACAAAATCTGAAAACAAACACATGGGCTGCTGGCCCAGACTTACCGTCTGCTATGAGTTTCTCATTATTTGAGCCTCTTCCACCAACCCACTGCTTGTGGAATCTAACAGAAGAGCAGCACATAAATTCTACTAACAAATGTTTATTGTACAAAAATGTCAATAAAAATAAAAATCACAATAACAACTTGAGTCACAGACTTTGGTTCTCTATATAAATGTAGATGCATCACCATAATAATTTCATATACATTAATAACCTCACAAAAGACAAGTAAGAGCCAAGCCACACACCAAAATGTTTTTATAGTCTTTCAAGTATTTGTTAATGAGCTGTCACCAAAGATGTAACCTGAGTGCAGTTTAAGTTCAGCATACTGAGCACTTTACATTCTGTGAGGACATGAACTGTGGACTTGTCATCACCACAGGAGCAGAAAGCAGAGATTCACTGCATCAGTCAGTGACTGACTTTCAAATACTTGTGTCCGTTCCAACTCATCAGACTCCAAAGCTGACAAAACACAAGGTAAGGGGCTTACATATAATTCTGTTTCTGATAATACTGGAACCAGGACTTTCACTGGCTGCACTAAGCTGGCAGATGATGCTGCGACTCAGCAGTGCTGCTGCTTTGTTAAGGAGTCAGACCCCACAGCCATCAGAGATTCAAAGCTAGAGACAGAAGAGAGATAACCAAACCCTCACCCTGAAATCAGTAACGTTAGGCAGATACAAAGCAGGATTAATGCTTAGAGAGCTGACAGAAATACACAAGTAAAAATATATAAAAACATACATAAGTCAGTGACAGTACCCCATAGCTAGCAAGGTTGTGTGGTCTGTGTGTTTGCATAGATTTACAGGACAAACATTCCAACAGAATAGTGTTGTCTTTGGGAATGATCATCTCAGAGCAAGACTGCTGTGGAGGAGTGTGCTTGAATAAGACCTGTTTTTGTGTGCAGGGGCAATGTCGTGTTGAAACAGGAATGGGACAAACACAAAATTGGAATTTGCCTAAAATTTCACTGTGCACCTTAACACATTCACTGGGACTAAGGGGCACAAACAAGCAAGGGATAATTAAAGCTGCAGTAATCTATATTTTAATGTTAAAGCAATATTATGCCACTATTTGACTTGAATTAGTCAATGTGCTTGATGCTACAGTGAGTAGTAACAGGGAGAAAGGTGCCTCTTTCATTTCCACTCTGCACACACCTGTTCTTGCACAGTGTAACTGGGGCTGAGCAGGTATGATGTCCTGCGAGAAGCCTGTAACTCCGTAACACACTATGTCACACATCACCAACTTTGAGTCTTCAGCTTAGAACATGCTAGCTCAGTATTCTCAGTATACAGTATGTCTGTCGTCTTTCCAACCTTCTCTGTGCTCACGTGGGTGCCGCAAACTCTGACAGCTAAAATAGGTTGGAAAATAGCAATATGGGGCACTGAATCTGATGAATTTACTGTTAGAATAACAGACACTGAAGGAGAGTGTATCTCAGGCCTCACTGATTACTGTACACACAGCTTTATAACTTTATTCACTCACTTTGGTGAAACTGGATAATATTTTAGAGACAAAATAATTGTGATTTACAGAGCTTCATTTGTTGCTAACAACTGTACAGCTAGTGGTCTTATAGGTTGTTTGCGCATGACGACACGTCACTCTTTTGTTGTGGCATGAACTGCAGATGGAGGGCTAGATGTGATTTTCTGCATAGGAAGCACAATAACACACACTCAAAATGCCTCAGGTCGATCAAACTGAGAAACAACAAGGAGCTTTTGTCCTGTTGTCCAAAGTTGTTGTTCATAAGGGTGAAAAATGTAAGAAATTGACCAAAAAACACCATAAACAATGGCTTGTTCACTGTCTGTGCTCAGGAGGAGCTGAATTGGATAAGGAGGTAGATTTCAGGCAGCGAGGACACACTGCAGCATACTAATGGAAAGAGTGAGTTAATAGCAAAGCTAGCTGAGCTAAGTAGCTAACAGCAGCTAACGTTAGCAGCAGTTTGCTGTTACTTCAGCATCTCGAAGCGCACTTGGACAGTGCAGACCTCCAACAAGGCCAACGGTCTGCTTCTCTATGACATGCAAGTCTGAAGCACAACTACTATATGTCTGGACACACTGTATATCCAAAACTACTTGAATTACGTCAAAATATGCTTGTGCCTAGCTGAAGCCTCATCACCATGCTTTCTGTATGAACTATGAGCAGCTACATGTGTGGGATCACTGGTACCTGTGAATGAGGAGTCATAGTATTTGATAGTGTCATAACTGGCAATGTTTTGTCACAATTGAACTTTACTTCCATCTACTGGATTTTAAGATGTATGCCATTTTTTCCACCAAGGCCAACGCTCTGTCTTGCAATGTTAAGTCCTGGTCAGAGCTGCTGTGAATCAGCTTGCTATGACAGTAAAGGTGAATTGTACTGCAGGAGCACCAAGTTGCCAAAAACACCAATTCTAGCAAGTTGCTTTAACAATGTTTGAAATAAATATCTATGTATGAAAGCTTGTTGCTTGTAGAGATGTACTCACAATTCCACTCTCAGTCTCATCTTCAGTAGCCAGCTGATTTCAGCAAAAAAATAAACAAAAACAAAAAAAACTGTATACTGCCTGCTCAGCACAAAACCACAGACTGATAGAGTTATTTAGCATTTAGCAGCCAAAGAGACACATATTTCCCTCCCTGTCAAAAACTGCAGCTAAAATGTGCTCTGACAGCTGAGAGAAGACAAAGCTGTCTCCTTTAATTTGTGCTTTCATTAAGTCTTGTACTTCTGCTATGGCACCAGTTTCTGTCATCTATATGTCTTTATCATTTCTTAAATTTCTATAATGGCTCCTTAAGGACTTATGTATTACCTCCATGTGGATAAGATTTTACTTTGAGCATTTTCTGAATACATATGGATGTTTCCTTCTTAACATTACATTAACATTCAAAGTTATTCCACCGACAGAAAATATAAGCAGCTAATATTCAACACACTGAAACAAAAGTAAATACAGGGGATATAAAAAAAACTTGTACAAAAATAGTGAAAAAGAGTTAAAATACTTAAACTGTTGAATAACTGTTCAGAATTCAGGTATCTTGCAAAGACCCATAAAAACAAAGTCAAATCTTGACTTCCACTGGAAGCAGAGACGTTTGCCTTTGGAAAAGTCCTGAAAAATACTGACTGCCTCGTGAAATGCAGCAGCTCACACTAGTGCTGTCGCTCATCAGTCTGTCCTCCTGCTGCAGACGACATCCACTTTCCTCAGAGGAGCCTCGACGACACGGCCGTCCTCCTCACTGACAGAGAAACAGACGGAAACATTTTATTCGAAACAGCTTTGAGCCTCAGGACAGCTACAGAACAGTTTAAAAGTTTGGATGAAAGACAGTTGAGTTGAGTAGGGAATCATCAAATTCTACCTGTTTTTAGAATGAAAACAAATCCGCCTTGACTCCAATGCTAATCAACCTGTTTGATGAGGTTTTTTCACTGCTGAGTCAACGACCCTTGGGAAATGTGTGAGCCCCTATAACTAAACAATTGAGTTCCCCAAACCAAACAACAAAATGATTTGTGTCTAAATCACAGAATATAGCATTTAAAATTTATTCATTGAGTGATTTTGACTTCCTCAAGTAATTAAAAAATAAATCAGTTAGTCCATGTCTCAACTCCTAAACAGAATATTGGAATATATAAAAATAAACATTGGTGATTGCACTCAGCTTGGTAGTCACCAGTTCATTGTGCATGAATCAATAAAATCACCCAGTTTTTGGTGGAATAACAATATATCATATGGATAATTAGAGGGTCAGTTCACCAATGTGACTAAGAAAAGGTTTTTCTCGTGGTATCTCTCCATGCAGTTAGTTTTATTCTTATTTGTCCAGGTTTCCCAGATTCAGTCATTCAGGTTGTTGTCTCAACCTCTATAGAACGGAGATTAATCAAATTTAGTTTGAAGTAAAAAAGGCAAGGTGGCCAAGAATTAGGTTGAACTGACCCTTTAACAACATGGTCTGAAATAGGTGTCAAACCTGTGGTTGGATCCCTCCACGTCTTCGATGGTGTCAGGTAGCGGCTTGCTGGCTGTCTCAGGTAGCAGCAGGGTGAGGGCAGAGCCCAGCAGAGGGCACAGGCCACACAGAGCCATGGGGATATGTGGACTGACGCCCCTCAGGAGGTACATCATGGGAGCCAGGACCCCTCCAATCCGGGCACACATGGAGCCTATACCGATCCCATTTTGTCTGTGAGTGACAGCGAAGTGACAAGACAGAGAGTCAGGACCACTCTCCTGTTTCGATGTTCATTTATCTAGCAGCTGAGAGTACATCCAGCTTTTGTTTGGGGGAGGTTAGGGATTGATTGTCACTGGTAGAGCTCGAACAAAACAGGACTTTAGAGGATCAATACTCATTAGCTAGGTTTCCATTCCCAAGATTGCAAATTTTAATGAAATCTCAAGAAAACCAGCAAAAGAAAAAACAAATTAATCCTTGTTTCCATCCACTACTGTTATGTGTTTCTTGGGAGCTACTTCATCAAGATAAGCAGTAGGTGGTGCCAGTTCTCCAGTCAGGAAACCATCATACCAATGCACAAAAAGAGGGCACAATAGGATAACAATTAAAAAAGTGCCAGCTGAACCTCAAACAGTGAAAAAATAAGTGTAGAAAATATGATGGAAATATGACATTTCTGTTTGTCTCATGTATTAATATGAGGAAGATGAAATCAGATCTGTGTGGAGCCATGAGGTTCTAATCTGTGGGAATGACTTCTCTCTGAGCACAAACATGTGATCAGTCATGGGAGTAAAATGTTCACTATGTCAGATCTTATTCAGAAAAACTGTTTCCATCTCCCATTACATGCAATAACTCCTTTATGAAAAAGGCAGAAAACCACCACAAACGAGCCTGAAAACCTTTTTTTTTTTTTTTTTTTGAATTTTGCTTTTTCCATCAAACTTTTCTAATGTGATACCTCAAACCGTGACTAAAAATACATTGATGGAAACAAAGCTGATGTAAGAGAATCATCACTGTTGTTTCAGCCAATATTATCTTTTAAACATTTACACAAACTGTATGCGAATAAACTGTCAATTGCTCGATAAGTTGATAGACAGAAAATTAGCTCTTTTTTTGAGCAGTAATATTTGACATACATTCCACTTGTACATTCAAAGCTTGTTTTCATGAACCCAACAGTTGTACATGTGGCACTGAAGTCATTAGGAAATTAAATGAAATTGGCAAATAAGTAATACCTAAATAATGTAAGCAGACAGAGTAAGAAACTATCTGAATACAATTATGGAAATCACAAAATAACAATAAAAAAAACACAACAATACTGAGTTCTTGAGGTTCTCTTCCCACAGCCCATCTGGAATTGATTTGCCAAATTCTTGTCTTGCCACTTGGCCTTATACATTTCAGAGGAGGGCGGACTTGTTGATAATGAAGTATTGTACATGTCCCTGATAGTAACAGTGATCTATTGTTGATTGTGTTTCAGTCTCAAAACCTTTCAAATGTTTCCATAAGTAATTTCCTATTTGTAGACAGTGACAGAAATTCTTTCTCTCCAATCGCTATTCATTTCATAGCCGTCTAAAAGAAGCACAAACACCTTCTTTATAGACATCTCTGATACTATTAATGCCTATCACTGCACGTCTCAAAGATTCCATCCAGGTTAAAGGGAGCAAAGGAAGGATTCTTTGCTGAAGGCCGCAGTAGAGAGATGAGTTTAAGACTGAACTTATACTTGATTTGTTTCCATGTATGAATCAAGTTATGTATAATGGGCTTTTTGTTATATAAAAGCTTGTTAGTCTTAGTGAGGAATAGTAGAATTGCACCTATGGAGTACAGGTAGCAGTCCTCACGATCCATTTTCAGCCAGTTAGGTGATAGTCCTGAGGTATCAAGCCCAAAGGTGACAGCCTCAATCGCAGAAGCCCAGTCTGGGAGGGCCAATCCTTCCTCGAGCAGCTTCAGGCCTGCAGAGATGTTTTTTACTCATTCTGTGGACTTTGTGTCCCAACAGGAAGAGCATCATTAAAGAGTCAAGTCTAAGTCTAATTAAAGAGTATTTGGAAAAAAAATAAAAAAATTTTTTTAGGAATGTTCTGAAATAAGAATAATTTTTGAGGGAGAAAATCATCTTTATTAAATTTATCTTTAATCTTCCCCATTAAGGAGATTGGGAGATCTTCCCAGAATAATAATCTGCTCAATAATCTTCCTATTAGGGGGGAAAGTTTGCTTGGTAGAGAGAGAATTGCTTTGTGACTTCAGTGCCTAAATAGTCATTTTTTTCTGTGGAGATGTTAAATGGAAAAATATCCAGGCGTGCTTATTCAAGTTATTCATGTGGACTGGCATCAGAATGCTCCTGGTCCTGTTAAACCACTAACCTGAGAAGGTTCCAAATAGGTACATCTTTCCTACAAGTCTAATGTAGGAATTTTATTTTCTATTATTAATTAAGTATTTATTATACAGTCTCTAAAGAAGGCTTTGAATGCTTCCCAGAAGATGGAGGGAGAGGTCTCATGGGTTTCATTCATTTCAAAGCACAGGGAGATCTGGGCTTTTAGGTATTATGCGTCTCCACCAATTATCAAGTTTGTCTGGGAGATGTCCATATCAAAGCAAAGACTTTTTGAAAAAATCTAGGATTATCTTTATTGGAGGCATATATATTTACTAGAGTCCAATTACAATACTGTCCTTCTTTGCTGGCGATAGTTTTCTGCTGTACAAAGGGCACCTTTTTGTTTATTAGAATGCCTGCACCTCTTGCTTAAGTTACAAAGTTGAAGGATATACTTATACCCCTGTCCACTTTGTGAGCTATTTTTCAAATGGGGCTCTTGTAGGAACATAGTGTCTGTGGCCAGTGCCTTTAAATAAATGGACCAGAACCTTCCCTATCTTAACTGGATTGTTTACTCAAGGTACATTCCAACTAGAAAAGTTGCATTGTTATTTACATTGTCTTGTATCAACAATTCCTGACCTGAATAGTGTCTTTGATGTCACTAGTATCAGTCTGTATTATCTGTGTGAGCCAATGCTTTCTTCTCTTTCTTGGATTACTTAAAACAACATTGGGAGATCCCTTCAGCCATGGTTCCAGTGTTTACACATGGGAACAGCTGATTGCACTATGCAGCAGGAAGGTACTCTCAGGGGAAAGACTGGAGATCCCCACAGAAATAAGGAGAAGGAGGAGGGGATACAGAGCTGGGGTGAAGTGGAGTGATCTGAAAAGATGGTATAAACAAACCATACAGTCTGTTACTATGGAGAGTTTGAGATCTCTGCCTGATAAGATGCACAAGCTAATGGCGCTAACTAACATAACAGTGTACATCCCCCCGCAGCAGCAGCATGCAAGCTCCTAAACACTGTGGTTTCACAGCTTCAAACATTGCACCCCCCGACCCTCTTCCTCAACTCTGTAGATTTCAATCTTCCCTGTCCTCCACTCTCCCAACCTTCACCCAGTATGTTAAATGCCACACCAGAGCCAACAGAACACTGGACTTACTGGATGCTTTCAGTTCCTCCCCCCTCCCCCCAAGTATGTCAAGTATATGAGAAGATGGTCAGAGGACTCCAGTATGGCACTCGGACTGCTTTGGTCTGCTGTCAGACAGTTTAACAATGTGCATCACAGACTACTTCAATCTCTGTGTAGAAAACACCATGCCTACCAGGAAGGTACGGTGTTTCCCAAATAACTAATCCTGGGTGTCCCCAGAACTGAAATTATATCTCATACTACAAAAATGAGCTGAGGAGGGCGCAGAGGGAGCTGAAAAGGGAGATAAGGAGAGGCAAAGATAGTTACAGGAGGAAGCTGGAGGGGCACCTTAAGGGGAACAACACCAGAGAGGTTTGGAGAGGTTAAAAACCATCTCAGGCCACAGCAGCGACAGAGGAGGAAGCCCTGAATCTGGAGCTCGGGAATGGGTAAATAAACTGAATCTGTTTTTAACAGATTTGATTCTATCCCTGCTCCTCCTAGCACCCACCAGAGCCCAGACGGTGTTACTACTCCATAGCCCCCCCCCTCTCCGTCACAGCACCCCTGACATCAGCAGCACAGGGCTACAGGCCCGGATGGCAGCAGCTCCAGACTGCTTAGGGACTGTGCAGATCAGCTGTGCTGGGTCATCTTGCACATCCTCAACATGAGTCTCAGTCTAGAGAGACTTCCAGCCCTGTCAAAAACTTCCTGTGTGGTTCCAGTCCTAAAGACTGTGCCACTTCAGCCACTTCAGGCCAGTAGCCTTAACTTCCCACCTAACGAAGACCTTGGAGAAGACAACCTCTGTCACCTCTGTGGTGAGCAGTGAGCTGGACCCCCTACAGTTTTTTATATATATATATATATATGTAAAGGAGGTGGTGAGAGACTTTGGCAGGGATTTGCCACAGATTACACCGTATTACACTGGATTTGGACATTGAGATTGTGAACCAGTACAAATACCTGGGTGTTCACCACCAAATGGACTGGACAGGAAGGGCCAAAGTCCTCTCCACCTGCTAAAAAGATTGAGGTCCTTTGGAGTATGTGGGACACTCATGCATCTGCAGGTTTCTACACAGTGGTCTGCTGGGGCTGTTGGAGCTCTGAGAGGGACAGAAAAAGACTAAACAAACTGGTCAGGAGAGCTGGTTCTGTCCTGGACTGCCCTCAGACACCATCGAGGAGATGGATGAGAGGAGCCGAGCTGACATCAATCAGGAACAACTCATCACACCCCCTGCATTAGACTGTTGTGGGCTTAAGCAGCTCCTTCAGTAACAGACTGCTGGATCCATTGTGTAAGACAGAGTGCTATCTCAGGTCCTCCATTCCAACAGCCGTCAGACTGTCCAGCATCTTTTAATGTAGCACTGTGTTGATGTTATTTCCCATTCCAACATCACAAACCTACTGTTTTTGCACTACTGTTATTTATACTAATATACGCTCACATCCATTCCATCTTTCCATTTTTACTGTGTTGCATATTTTTTCTACTGTGCAATGGTACAAACACTATTTATTATCCATATCTGACTGATGCAATTCAATGTTCTTTTTTATACAATAGTGTTTTCTCAAGTGCAATTCAACATATGGCATTGATAGATTTTCATAAAAAATGCAAGTTTTTTAGAATCTGTACATAATGCACATAAACATAGTTGATTTTTTATTTTTTATCCTGTATCCTTTCTATCTTGATCCTTTGACGCCACTGCTTTTGCCTATCTTTTAATACATTGGTGGCTGTAACAACTTAATTTCCCCAAGCATGGGATCAGTAAAGTTTGATCTTATCTTATCAATATTACCTAGTTCTCACTTCTCAGTTATGAGGCTGTGCTACTTTCTTTCTCTCAGATGGTAGCAAGCTGAATGTTTTTGTGTTTTGGACTGTTTGTCAGACAAAAGAAGATGTGACCTTTGACTTGTGATAGTAATTTTTCTCCATTTTCTTACATTTTACAGTCTGAAGCAACGAAATGAGAAAATAACAGAGATTCATATAAATGAAAGCCCTACAAATAATACTGACACATAATAACAGTCTAATCCAACAGTCCTGCAATGACATCCTCGCTTCACGAAGGTTCTAATGTTCAGTTTGTGTTGAAGCTGTTTTTGAGAGATGCTGATTTAACTGTATGATGATTTTGGAGGATGCAGTTTGTTGTGGTGTTAAACTGTACCACCTTAAACAAAGAGGTGCTTCTATTTACTACTGATAAAAATAGGGCGGACAAAATAATAGACTACCTGTACCACTACCTTGTACATGCAGTACACACAACCTTATCAGCTTCATTGATTTTTGTAAATATCTGCTTATTCTGAACAGGATGCAGCAACACGTTTCAAACAAGTTGGGACAGGAGCAACTAAATACTGGGAAAGTCGTGGAATGCTCCAAAAACACCTGTTTGGAACATTCCATACTTTGTCTTTACAGTATCTTTGAGTTACAGAGCTCAAAGATACTGTAAGCCTTCGGAAAACAATCGTCAACAATCAACAAACAGTGTGTCATTGATATTACAAATATCTGCAGTCGCTGTAAGACAAAGCATTCTGGTGGGCTATGTAATGTACTTGTAAGAGCATCAAATGTAGTTCAGGAAACTTGCTGCAAGACAATTTTAGTCAGGAAGACACAGGAGGGAAACACTCACCTGATAACAGTGGGGAACACCTCAGCTGAGTAGACGTAAATAATGGAGAGAGAGGCTGTGATCCCAAACTTCCCAATTATGGCCAGCACAGTTTTAACGACAGACAGGTCTAGAGGAGAGGTCAAAGAGAAGTAAGAGAAAAGCTTCTGACAGACTGGGAAAAAAAAGAAAAAGCAAAAAAACATGGAGACAGTCCATACGGCTGGGGATGAAAATGGTCAGCAGGCAGGCTGTGCCACCCACAGCGAGGAAAGCTAGCTGGGAGATCTTGCGGGAGCGGTTGAGAGTGAACAGGGTGATGGTGCGTGCAGGCATCTCCACCAGGCCAAAGATCATCTGGGTCAGATAGATGTTCATTCCAAAGTCAGAAATGTTGAGAGACAGGCCGTAGTACACGAGCACATTGGCAAACCTGGAACAGATGGAAGAAAGGAGAAGAAGAGCACCACTTTAACATCCTTCACATAGCGGTGCCACCTCATCATATGACCAACACACACTCCCTGTGTTCAGCAGACAGAGGAGACAAACTCCCTCATGTCTCAGAAGTTAACATATGTGAATTACTTGTGTGATTTTATCATCTTTCAAATGGTTCTGACAGAGTACGCAAACATAAAGCAAATATTTACGAGACTAAACAACTGTGTTATTGTCTGCCACAGTATCATTCTTCATACTACCACCAGATGGCGCCACAGTGAAGAAAGTTCAAATCTGACCCACATTGGCTTAAAGAACCTTCCAGACCCAACCTGTTAAGTATTCTGCAGTTTACATTATTCAACAGCTGTGCTGGTTATTAACTCTGTTCTTATCTTTCTGTGCTGTGGATCAAATAACCTGTTTTTCAGGTCAGATCAGATGAGTGAACTGTGAGGTACAGTTATATGAGACACTGTCTTTGGAGTCACTGCCTTGCTCGCCTGCGGCAAAGAACAGCTCTGCAATAGCAACTGCACTGCTAAAAGTCAGATATCAAGTGTATGACCACTCTTGAAAGTAACTCACATCAGATTTGAAATGATTTCATATTATAATTGAACCCCTCCAGCTATTCTTCTTATTGCTATTATCTGCTGCACTGGGACCTGAGTACCTCATTTTGCTCCTTTTCATGTATAACATGTTTGGGAAGAAAATAAAAATATCCTTATCTTTAAGAAACTGCAAAATCATAGGTCTTTGTTTGCTATTCTATTGTAATAGCACTGACAAAATGTAAAACACTTAAGCCATGCTATTTCCTCTCATACCACATCAACTATTTTAGTGTTTAACATTTAAGAGAGATCCTGTCATGGTGTTTAAAAGAGGGCCCATGTGTGACTGTGCCTGCACTCAACCCTTAGTTAAATGGCAGTGTTTGACAGGAGGAGAGGAACCACCATTTAAAAAGACTGAGTTTATTGCTCTTTTTTTTCAGCTCCCGGAAATCACAGTTTCTGTCAATTAGAGTTCTTTTACACTCTCACAGCCCCGTTCCTTGAATGCATTCAAAAGGCACAGCCAATACCATTTGACTGACTCATAATGGCAAGAATGTGAGAGGGGCTTCAGTGACAGTCTCTGCTGGGATATCGAAGTTTCTGAAGAGCAGAGCGGGCCTGGCACTCATTTTGTTTTGAGCTACACAGCATTGCCAGCTTCCACACTTTGAAAACCTTTCAACTAATTTACTTGAAAAAGTCACCTGAAAACAAGTCTGGTGGCTTGTTCAAAACCTTCCCTTCAACGTGTTCAAAGCTGGCAGCACGGCTCTGTGGATCTGCGGCGCTCTGAGCTCACCACATATGCAGCCCTCTGGTCTGGATTCAGGCTAGTTAACATGAATGAGCATGTGCATTCCAGTGACAATCTGCCACTAATCCCTGTCGTTAGTCCCAGCAACTCTTTTGTTTTTGATTCAATAATTCAATCTAACTTTTCCACTTGATGATTCTATTTTGTCACTTGTTTGCTGCCTTCGTTAAAATTTTAATCCTCAGTGAGGGAAGACTCTAATCTCCTCACAGAGAAAAATGAACATGCAGTGGACTGTTACAAATCAGTAAATAAGTAAGAATATCAGCAGTAATAATCCTGTGTGGTTCCCTCTTTAGTCAGCTGGGAGAAATAAACTACTCTGCTTTTAAATGTATTTTCTGGTCGTCTGTAGATGCTAGTGCAAATACAATGCAGCATGTGCTTGGTTGGGTAATGTTACACAGCCTTTTGTATCATTTTATGATTCTCGTCTCTTTAGTCTCATGTCTATAAAATATTCTGCCTGAATTCTTTCTGAATGCGGTGTACAGTATTTTTTCAGTCATAAAAGCATTTGGCATTGAGGATGAAAGGAGGTTTGTAGCATAAAGTGTAATTAATGACTGCTGCAGTACGCCCATTCTTTCCTGCCCTCATTTTTCTCTTTTAATGATTGTTCTCTTTTCAGTTTGGTTGTTTTGAGACAATCTGACTGCTTTTGTCCTCTTTATGTGGATACATGAGCTGGGATGCTATTATACAGTTTTGTTTTTGGTGTGCTTTCAAGAACTTCTGCTGTTTGGGTGTGTCATTGTAAAACACTTAAAAAAAATAAAAGTAATGTCACAAATAAACTCTGACCGCAGCACCACAGTGTCATTCAAGGTCAGAAATGTTTTTCCACCCTTAGTATTGTCTTATGGACACGTACAGTGTTTGTGAAAAGCACTGGCTTAGCAGCATGGACATAAGGCAGAGACAAGGATTCACATTCAAAGTCTTGAAACTAACATAAAGGGAAGGGTAATGTTCTGCTCATACTCACCAGAGATAGAAGACAATCAAAGACTGCCTCCTCATTTTTGGGGTTCGAACAAGGTCTATGAATGAGTGTTTTTTCTTCCCCTCTGTTTTCTTTTCAATTTTATAGACCTGGTGAAACAGTGAGAAGGAAAGTTTGGAGTTAGTGCTCTAAAGTCACAAAACGCAGCACTGTTTAAATAGTTTGCATGTTTAAATGATAATGACTGATGGAGACATTTATGCAAAGTAATAATGGTCGCTTCAGAGTGAGCCAGAGCCACCTGTTTGATAGTGGAGTACCTGCGTATGTCACACAATTAGTACTCTGTCACTGTTGCTAAAGCAGGAACTGTTCAGCATTATGCAGTCATGATCAATGAGGTGATTTACAAATCATGGTATTCATTCATATGTAGAATCAAATATGAAATATGATTTTGTAATATGCTCACAAATGCTATATTGTGTTTGCAAGTCCTTGAGTCATTTTTTCATTTTTTAGCTGTGAATCAGAATAAGTAACCACAAGTAAACAGCTCTGAAATCATCCAATCTGAGCTCCCCCACCCCAGAAAATAGAACAAAAAGAAAGCATAAGATAAGATGGCAAATAAAATCTAGAGATAAAATAGAATTAATATAGAATACATGGAATGCGTAAGATCAAGTAAAATACAATGATTTAAAAGAAGTACAGCAGTGTGTCGTAAGTGTGAGAGATGAGCTGCTTCCCTGATATCTATATGTAGTGCGTCCAGAGCTTTGGGGCATAATGGACAAAGGTTGCATCTCCGGTTTTCTTTTGACTGTTGCTGGAAACCTCCAATAAACCAGCAGTAGATGATCGCAGTGTTCTTGAAGGCAAGTCGTGAACAGGGGACTTAGCGATGTAGCTTGGTCCTTTCTATGTAATGAGGAGGACCTTCAAATCAATTCTGAATGTTACAGGAAGCCAGTGCAGAGCAGCTAAAACTAGACTAATGTGCTCTGTCCTCGTGGTTCTGGTTAGTAGCCGAGCTGCAGAGTTTTGAATGAGCTGAAGTCTCTCAGTGTTTATTTTTTTTTCGAGGCCAGTAAACAGTATGTTACAGTAATCGAGTCAACTTGAAATAAATACATGAATCAGTTTTTCAGTATCTTTTTGATTCATAAACGGTCATAATTTCACTAATTTCACCTTGTGGATGTGGGACTTGACCTGAATCTAGGATAACACCAAGACTTGTAACCTCAGATTTAATCCAGAGACTTAATGTCCCCAAAATATTAAATGGCATTTTTTCTCTTACTGTTTTAGAGCCCAACAGTAGGATTTGAGTTTTGTCCTCATTTAACTTCAATACATTATTGCTTATCCATGTATTTATTGCCAAGAGACAGTCTGTAATGGAGTCTATAGCTGCAGCATCATTTGCTTCAGCACAGATGTACAGTTGTGCTTCATCTGCATAACTAGGTAACGAGAAACAATGGCCATAAAGAAGATGCTGCTTTTGTTGACCTCTTTTTAAAATCAAGGACCGTTACCACAGTAAACTTGTATGTGTCATGTGAGGACAGAAAGCGTGACGTGTAACAACTGTAACTGAGGTCGGTGAGGCTTAGCATAAATTCAGTTTTACAACATCAGATTTGGCTAGGATGGGTATTTGTTATTACTGTTAACATTTTGAAAAGATGAGATAAATATGTAAATAAATAGACCTGGCACATCTCCAGATCTTTGGTGATGGGCTTCCCGTTCATCTGAGCTGCTTTCTGGATCAGTTCCCATGCCTCCTCTTTCCTGTCATTGGTCATCAACCAGCGAGCTGACTTTGGCAACACCCTAAAAATGCAAAGACAAATCAGGAGACCTACTTACAAATGCGTGTAGTTGACCCACTGTGTTGCAGGGACAAGGACACTGATAGACATTTCACACAACAGACTAATTGTAATAAGCAAGATCTACGGTAAGGGACAGAAGAGAGATGCTCCTCAAAGTAGGTCAGAGCATTTCCCTGTACTGCTACACTTAAAGAAGAAGAGGGATTTGGCACCAGTCATGCATGGCATTGAGCATTTGCTACACATTTTGGTTTCAATCATAGGGGATGAAAGAAAATTTCCTTTAGCATAGACCCTCACAAACACGAGCACAACTCAACCTAGACAGTGTGTTGCTGATTTTCTAAAGATAATATGAACGTTGTTTTTTTGAACCTTAAGAAACTGGGAGGACAGTACACAAATGTGGGTCACCCTGCTGCCCACTCACCAGATGTAGAAGATGAAGAGGAAACCAGGTGCTGAGATAGCCAGCTGCAGTTTACGCCAGTCTCTTATGAGGTACGCCACTCCAGCCAGCAGAATATAACCAAAGCCAAAGAAGTAGTCAGTGATTATACCAGCCAACATCCGCTCCTTTGATCCCGTCCATTCTGTGCCTGTATGAGACACAAACAGGACAGGGACACATGAATCATATCTTTAGGGGCAAAAGAATGTTGCAGTATTTAACATTTTAAACTGATGGAAGACTGTCTTTATTTTCACACTGCGAAAAGGAAAAACAGCTTGAAGCTTGAAAAGAGCCAGCTCAGAAGTTTTTTCCTTCTTATCCCCATTGATGTTTATCTATGCAGACAGTTTTGGTTTATTTTGCTGAAAAATTGCAATATCCACTGCTGAGACGTGTGCCCCTGCCTCCATTCAGTGAAACTGCACATCTGTAAATAGTCTTCATTAGCCAAACAGTTGCTAATGAAGACTGTCCTGAGCGAAGTCTGTGAATTATCTTGAGTACCTGCGACATTCTTTTTGAAAAGGCACGTTGCTATTGAGTTTTTCAAATGCAATTTTGTAATGATGCAAGCAGCAGCAAAGTACTTCCATTTACCTCCATTGTGCTGGGGTGGCAGCATACTTCATATTTCAAAACCATGGTAAACCAAATCAAACCAATCTGCCTGTCTAGATACCTCACTGCTTGTTTCGTAATTTTAGTGAATGCACATTTTAAACTAATATAAACCATGAAATTGGGCAGACCCTACCAAAGCATAAGACACATATCACATTGATGGAGTTTATTAATTGTGGAAGCCTCAAGCACAATAACAGATATAATATGATTCACCGTGCATCTCTACAATGTCACTGAGAGTTTGCAAATAAAACACCTTCTTTAGCATCCTGTTTGGATTTGTGTTTGAGATGTTTTCCTGTTGTTTTTTTAATCAGCACAATTTTATATTTACATATATATTTTGTGCACCCTTCATTGTATTTTGTTTTATCACTGAACTAAATTAAATCCTATGTCAACTCACTGTTACTTTAAACTTTCTATAAGACACTGACCGAGGACAAATGCATTCATGATGACACCAGAGATGGATGTTCCAACCATAAAGCGAAGGGCAGTGTAGACGTAGAAATTAGGGGCGAAGGCAGCACCGACCCCAAAGACTGCCTGGATTGTCAGGCCGACGAGGATGATGATCCTCCGACCGTACCTGGACAAGACATTTCCGAACTTGGTCATCCATGTAAACAAAACACAAATGGCATTGATGGACAGTTCTGAGACAGCACATATAGATGTTCCATCGTCTATTCAGTAGCTCTGATGATGGACATATTATCAAACTTACTTATCAGCTAAGCTCCCAAACACAACAGCTCCAACGAGGAGGCCAAACATGTAGATGGCAGAGCCCACGGTGTTCAGGTTGGCATTGTCACATACCAGGTCCCACTGCAAGAAGCACAGAAAAACATCTCAAAGACAGGGTTTTTCATATTGGAATTTTTTATTTGTAAAAAAGTGGGTCAAGCATGGTTGGATCTCACAACTATGATCTAGACCATGATGAATTTTGGTCTGTATATTCATGTAGAGGGTGACTCCTATTAACTTCCTGACCCTCTGACCTAGTGACCCCACGGTTCAATTTCTCTTTGACAAACACTTTGGGCCATGACAAAGCATTGAAAAAACTAGTGGCTGGATTTCCATCAAAGGAGCAGTGGACATGAATCAATCCGATTTGGGTTCTCCCTGAGCTTTGCACTTGCACCACCACCACTCAGCCATAATTCTAATTTCATTCTCCATTAAAAACGGCAGATTCCTGACCACCATTTCTATTCTGGACACTCCATGAGCACCACCTTCATGTAAGATACCTCTTGATTTTGATTTGAATGACCACAAGGCCTTTCCTCTTGCACCGACCTTGAAGAAATGTTGAATTTGAAGTCCTGCTCATTGTAGTTCTAGAAATCAAGAAATCATCACTTTGTTCTATTCAGCACTTTCATATTGATCAACACTGCAAAGCCTTTTAGGACCTCTCCTGAGGCTTTGGAGTTTCAGTCTTTTTTTAAAGGTCCAGTGTGATTTAGTGGCATCTAGTAATGAGGTTGCAGATTGCAACCAACTGAATAGCCCTCAACTCCCCCTCCTTTACCAAGAGTGTAGGAGAACCCATGATGCCTCGAAAATTTATAAAAAAGGTGCTCTCTAGAGCCAGTTTCTGGTTTGTAAGTTCTGGGCTACTGTAGAAACATGGTGGTGCAACATGGTGGACTCTGTGGAAGACAACCCACTCCCTCTGTAGATCCAATATGAAAAGCTCTTTCTTGGATCACGAAAATACAGGAATTCTGAAATCCAGGTGATTATAAACTAATAAAAACATACTTATGAATATTATTATATTTCTGCTGACAGATCCCTGGTCCTTCATGGCACATCATGGCTAAATTTCAACCAAAGCCTTTGTTCTTGAGGTTGTACTGTACATACGAGACATGCTTTGTTTGAGATCCATTTCTAGCATATACGTATTTCTATATTTATATTATTCACAGCTGGAACTGGGCGGCTTCCCATCAAGGTTAACAGTGGAGGACTGGCAAACTTTAGATCCACTTTAGAATCCACTTTAAATCTCCTGTTTGCTGTCCAGTGAATGTGGTAGCTGCAGCCGACACGTCATATTGCCACATGTGACACCGCTTTGTCCAATCGCTTCATTTTGGTCATGTAACTGCTCCTGCTGCCCAGCCCTCATGCTTATGTGTTGCAAAACCTGGCAGGGTGTGTGCGGAGGCCTAGACGATGCCTGCATTGCAGGAGTCCACCGCTTAACCGTCACTCTAGCGTTGTCTCAGATATCACCAGAGCACACAGTAATAAAACTGGTAAGCCCTTCCACATTCCTTAGCTGCTAGGAGTCCTCATTTTAAATACATCAGGTCAAAACGTAGACATTCAGTAGATTCAAATCCTGAATTGAAAGTCTGTCAGAGAGGCTGTTGGTTTTTTACTCACCTCAGTTACTATGGTGCTTTGGAAGGTCTCTGTGCTGTACTCCCAGCCCCCCTGGCAGCTCCCCGTAGGGTGTCCATCATTAAGAGCTACAGTACCGCTGTGGTTCAAGGGGGTGGTGCAGGACAGTAGGTCATCAGGGGTGGACAGAAGGCTGAGGTTGAAATTCAGAGAGGTCACAGAGCCTGCTGAGGGCCACGTGGAACGGCATAAATGTGGAGGAACAGCCCCAGTGAAGACAGAGACCAGCATGTGAAATGCCAGAAAGATCTGAGGTACACAGATCCATACATACAAGATCTTCTGGAACTTCCCAAAGCCCCCGATAAGACAGAGAATTTCATCAAAGTTCATTTCTCCGGCTTTTTGTAGATGCACACTTAAAATGTGCCACTCTGTAAATGATCAGGTCTGATCTAGAAGGTCCAAAAGTGCTCCTAAAATGGAGCTGCCAAAGATGCACAAGCAGACAAAGGCAGAGAGCCAAACGTCAGGTAAATGTCTGAGATTAACCACTGAAATTAATGTGTGCCAGGCTGATGATTAACAGGTAGAGAAAGTATCCTCATTCAGATGCAGTCACACCTGTGTTATGCTCCAGTCTGAGAGCAACCTGTGGCTATCTGTAGTGGACTGTGGAGCTGTCTGAGGGTGATTTAACCTCAGTATGATGGGAGTGATCTAAAGCAGGGAGGGAGGTATTTGCCTTCTGTGGGAGGAGCTGCTGTGTGGTGATAGCTGAGCAGCTGCTTTTGTCTCTTTCCCCGCCTTCTCTCACTCAAAAAAGTTTCATAACATAAAATCTATCTTAAGTAACCCATTCTGGCTTCACACCAAGGGTTTGTGGCGATCTCTCGGTTGAAACAAACATGCCACATTCACTGGAATTTTATGGAAATGGATTGCAGTAACAAAGCAGTGCAAAAACTCTTTTACATTAACATAAACTTGTCATGTTTACATGTTTTTGAGAAAATGCAAATGGTATCATATGGTCTTTGTCAAACTTGTTCAGTTGTTCTCAGCGGGACAATGGCTAAAAGGCATGAACATTCCAACTGGTATTCAGTAATTCATCTGACATGGGATGCCATGTGGGGGGAGTGAGCGTCTAAGATGGTGACACAAAAGAAGTAGATAAATGCAGCAGGGAGGGATTAAAGCTGCTCTAGCTAATCACTCCCATCATTCCTAGTTCCCATTTCAGGTTATCTTGCAGCTTCAGCCACTGTCACACAGTTTGAACACGTGAGTGATTCATTTTTTTCGGGTTTGCAGCACTCTACTATGTTGCTCAGAGCGGACATCAAGATCAAAACCATTCACAAAAGTGGAACAGAGCTCCCGGGGTAATCTGAGAAGACTGATGTTTGGCATTCTTTGATGAGGTGTGGGGCTCCACTGTTCAAAACTCATACTGTGAAGAATCAACAACACATGAATCCTATTCAAGAGCTTATGTTCCCAAAGCCAAAAGCCTAGAGGAAAGAGTCCTAATTAAAATGAGAGTAAGAGTTATTTCGTGAATACAGTCATCTTGGTGCAGAGGCAAAACAGTACATGCTGACACACATGGTAAAAACAAGACCTCACATTCAGTGCCAAGCAGGAAATACAGTAAAGAGTGAGTGCTGCACGTTGCAAAACAAATGTCCTCAAGGGACAGTCTGTGTTGCATCATAGACCCTGACTGAAATACATTCAAACGGTCTTGTGGCACTTTTAAAGGTCAAGTCTGGCAACATTGCTTGAGGAGAAGACTTGCTGTTTTCATGGATTTCTGTTGAACAATATTGTCAGTGTTTCGCCTCATACCAGGGGCCAGGAATGATGGCTTGAAAACCACTTTACATACATCATACAAAGCATCCTAGACTGACTGCATCATTCAGTGATGAGGCCATCATCGGTGCCAGCTGTATTGTTATCCTTCTTGGCTTTACACATTGTAGCACCATCTTGTGGCTATATCAAAACAAATCACATCAACAATGAGATCTTCATCATCCAAGTTTCACTTGGTTTGTGAGAAAACACCTCAAGTCTAGCCCTACATTCAGTCCATACTGTGTGGTGATCGCTATCTTGCTCATGGCAATTCACTTTCTTAATGTCTTGAAAGTGTTGTCTATTGGCTGTGTTCCAGAAAATGTTCTGCAGGGGAAATTAGATCCTAATGGCACTTCTGTGTTCTGGAATCCAAATTTTCAGATGTCAATGTGTCTTCCCCTCATACACAGTATTATATTTAAACATTCTAATATGAAAACAACCCCACCCGCTGGCACAAATAATACGTCCCTTTATCTTAAAGGTCTGTCCTGAATGGGGATGCTTGAATTCTTTAGTGTGGGTTGTGTTATTGCAACTATTTCATATAAACAAGCACAGTTCAGGTTATCATGGACCTTTGGAGGACTTCTCTACTCTGAAGAGACTATGTATTTGGAACTTCTGCCTCTATGCAAAAAAGAGGATGAACTCAAAATAGACTGGTGTTTTCCAAATATTCTAAGATTTAATTCTGCCTGTGAACACACATTAATAACTTCAGTCTGACTTCCTCACTGGTTGTATGAAAGATTCTCTAAATCTGTCTGTTGCCTTGTTGTAAGCACAATCTATTGGCTAACATCTACTTCAGGACTTATTATTAAGATGCACTGATTTGATCTCAAATCATTATCAGAGGAGCAAAGACATTGATAAAGAACTGGCTTAAAGGTGGACGTTCTTTCAATGTCTCGGTTGAAAACAGCTCGCAGTTCATGGTGTTTCTGTTAAAACAGATTCTGGTGGTTTGACAACATCTTTGACTAACAATGTGATGGGTCAGTCTCAAAAACACTATTGTAGTGTTACTGAGACTCAACTACATCTGACCAAGGGTCAAGTTTCAAAATAGACACTGTGGGGCCGGACTTTCAAATAAAAGAGATGTTTATTTAGACCAAATTACAGTATTATTGCTTATTATTTTTACTTTCTTACAAAATTCACTTTAATTTTATGAGCCTATAGCAGTGTGAACAGACACGAAATGGAAATAACGCTCTCAGACCTCAATACAAAACCCACAGTTGAAGTACCAATGAATGAGTCCTTATCTCAACAAAAAACCTCTCTCAGGAAGCAAACAAAAATACTCAGTTTGAGCCAATGAAAATAAACCCAGGTGACGCCTCTTGCGTCTAACAGACAAACTTAGTGATTATCTGACAACTCTGTAGTCTGGCCAGTGCGCTGCTGACGGCTCCAGGGAATGGCCAGTCTGAGAGCCCAGTGGTTTGCCGGCGGATCCACGGTGTGGAGAGGATGGAGTTGGAGAATAATACAATTCTGTAGAAAGGGTGAACTATGAGTTGCGGTTTATTTGGCTTGTTGCCCAGTGTTAGCATGCAAATCGACATCACTCTCAGGATGGACTGGGCCTCTTCCACTGGTGAGGAACATTCATGCACACATTTTCTCAATTCATCAGTACTCTGTGGGCCGGATGGAAAGCCGCAGAGGGCAACAGTGCTTCTTCATTGGATATTTTTCTTATTATCACCAAATCCCAACACACTGTTGGTTTTGCTCTTTTTGTGGGATTTGATTATAGTAAAAGAAATAACATTGCCAGATGTTTTCCCATAAGCTAGTCAGTATGCTTAAAACATAAGACCATGCATCACATCATTATATACAGTAAATCATGTCACATAAAATCCATTGATGCTCTCAAAAATATTTTGCTTTGAAAAATCGATGAACGACATAAGTTGGTTGGCCAATTTTCATGTGAAGCACAATTATAAATTAAGTCACGATGTTTGGGGCATAGTAGCCTCACTGCTGTAGATTATCATGACACCAAACCTTTCGAGAAGTAATTCAAGATTCCAGATTCACTTTATTGTATTACAATGTAGATAATTTGGATTGCTTCCACTCCTGCTGCATCTCTAAAAACCATTCTACAAACATAAAAAAATAACAGTGGGTAAAAATTGTTTTGAGCAGGCTATAATTTGGGCTACTTTTTGTAAGATCTGGGTGGTTTCCACCAATGAAAGCTTAGGCTGTATTCTTGTTCCCTCCTCTGCTCCGAGCAGTGTTATTGAGTGGGACAGGGAACCGAGTTCAGTACACTCAGCTCGGCCTGCAGTGACTGAGAACTGATGGCCAACTAAACCAAACGTCACACCACTTTCAACTATACTGAACCTTTTTTCCTGTTCAATTATTCTTCTGTCAAAACTCTGTGATAAACTTGTACAAGCTTACAACTGTTCAAATGATTGAATCCTTTAATGCTCAATGTAACGTTATCTGAAAGACTTACTTTATCTAAGACTTGTATTATTTCAGTATCATTCATTGCTTTCTTGGCTCTGATTGGCTCACTTTTGCTCATCCAATCTGGCATCACTGTTAGCTTCATCCCAAACTATTTGGTCTCATTGTGCTTCATATGGTATACACAGTTGTAGATGGATATCATTAAATGTTGGTATTCATTCATTTTTGTGTGTTTTGCCAAACTAAAATACTTTTATTAATGTGGGTTTTCATATTTTTAAGCTCTTACACTGTGTCAGATTTTGGTCACAGTGCTTTTCACTAATTTAGATATCAGAATGTGAACTACAATATCTCAGTATGTGAATTTTATCACAATAAAATTATCTTGAGATTTAATGAACAATAACACAGAATTATTGGCCATCCAAAACTGTAGTGCAATATCTGCAATATCCTGAGAATTCTAGTTTCAGTGAAAAGGTTACACCCAGGTAGAGGACATGTGAAAACAAAGCTGGAATGCTAGACTAACAAACCTAACAGGAAGCAGTGTGGGACATCAAACAAAGAGCCTAATTATCTTTAACGGTGGGAAACCCACCCTGAAGCACAAGGGAAGATAATTAGTCCACTACCTGCCGGCTCCAGCCGAATACACAAAACCATCAGGTTTTGAGGGAGACGACTTGAAACACAAGAGGTAAGCAGCATGAGAAATATACTGATTTGCTTGCTTTCCTAGAAGGACTTTCAGCCACTGCACTCTTAAAATAACTGAGGAGGTGCACATCAGCTGAAGACAGCTGGAGTCCCTGCAATCTGCACTAAAATCAATGAAACATCTTGCAATGACTAACAATAAACTACAGATGACTTCTGTCTTGTGTTTGTAGCATTTTCACACAACTTTCACAACTGCTTGTACCTATATCATGTGAATTTTATCAAGCACGATGCCCGCAAACCACATGTCTTCAAGTGAATTCATAATTGTATTCAATTAGCTGCTCTTGTTTTGTTGATGACAACACTCATGATCAAATGTAATGAAAAACTGCAAACAAGCCAGAGTTTAAAAGGCTAACTGTCGTCTGCTGTCCCTGGCCAGATGTTCAAAGGCACCATAAAAATGAAAAAAACATCACATGTGAAATGGTTTAAACTGAACACCATAAATCCACATGCTTGTTCTGTCAGGAGTCTCATCTCCAACGAGGAACAAAGTGCCTTTTACATCAGTTGGTGGATCAGCTGCAGTGAGTATGTTATAGATAGAAGTGTCTTTGATCAACGCCCATGTGTCAGCAATTAATCTTTTTCCAAGCAGAGCAGAGACATACTTGTGTCGTCAAGATGAGAATGAAGTCTGGAGTCTGGGGTGTAGAGGAGTTTGCCTCATGAACAAAACATCATAGGGTATGTTTTGATTAGGTTGAGTGGATTCCATGTATGTTTTAGCATTACCTGACAGTCCAAACTGCAGCTATAGGCCCAACCCGAACAGTTACTATTTTCAAAGACTGGTGTTTGGACTGCAGTCGCTGTCCTATGACTGGTACACAGCTGTGATCTGTCGCTGTGCTACACTATGCTTGGTCTGAAGGCTGACAGCTCTCATTGGGGGCCAGCTAAAGTCACAGGCAATAGTCACCTAGAGAACCAATGTCTGATAGGTGCTAGCAGTGGTATAGTGAATGAGATGCACAGGTAGAAGCTGTATATCCACTAAAACAGCTCCACAATTTCTATACACCCACAATGATGCACATTGATGTGTAAAAACATAATTTTCTAACAGCACTTTCACTTTTAAATAAATACTGGGACTGAGACTGACGAACAACGGACCACGGCAGAACCTTTAGCTTGTGCCTCTTGAGGTAGTCCAATTGATTTTTTTTTTTTACAGGTTTTTTAAAGACAGTATGATGTTTGCTTCAAGAATTTGTTGCTATTTAATTGAATCCCTTCCTCCCTTTACCAGTGAAATGTTCCTCATGCCACTGGCTACAACACCCAAGCCCAACGCATGATTCATCAACCCCTGAGGTGTTCTTTTCTACACCCTTTTCTCTCCAAACAGACCGTTGCATGCCTCTTCATATGACATCAAGATAAACTGAACTAATTTTTATGTTATGTTTAAATAAGCATGTGGATGTCATTTTCAGTTGTTGTATACTAGAGGCTTCACAGAATAGTCGACAATCAAAACCACTGGTTGACACTTTGCTTTGTTGTAGACTGTTCATCTGAGATTTTAGCATGGTGCGGTGATAAAGCAGTGGCCATGCATCTGCAGCAGATATGCAGCTGAAGGCGCCGTGGGTAGTTGTTGACAAGTCATAAACAAAAGTCCAAAATTTCTATGAGACAAAAAGTCCTAATATTTTGAGGAACAAATCACATTTATTAAACTTCCTTCTGCGTGACTTTAACACTGCGGTTTCGGTGACTAAAGCAGCAGATAAGAGGAAGAAGCAGAAAAAAACAAGGCTGCACATTCCAATGCTAGACAACGATCGAAAGCGTGGAGATACTTTAGCAGAGCAGATTCACTTCCATTATTTAGACCAGGACAGACTGCTGTCCCTGCAAGAAAGCAGTCACGTTGTTACTGCGGTCAAACTGGATCTCCAGCTCAGACAACCAATGACAAACAGAACAATGAAAACTGACTGTGGCCAAAGCATAACTCTCAATACTGGGATTTGAAAATAAGGGAAATTTTCCAGCGTCCCGCCCTGAGCCGTCCCACCACCCTTACCACTGTCCACATACCCCTGACACTTCGACACAGTGAATCCTAAAATCACCACGAGGCAACCACTTGCTTTAAAAGAAAAGAACATCCCTGCATGATATCAATGAAAACACAAAAGGGCAGATACATTCAGCACTTAGTTTAAATATGTATTACCTGAAGCATGTCACTCACACATTATGCTTCAGCTGAGATTCAGAGAGGGGCTCCTGGCAAGAGAAACAATTGGTAGAAGAGACTGATAATGAAAATGGATGGCAGAGATAGTATAATTAGTCATAGGTGGAGCATGTTTCTGCGCCTATCGGACATGCCTGTGCTTGACACACTTGTGCTTTTCCCTCCGTGTGACATTAAAATCAGTGTGGAATATTTTACAAAAAGCATGACTTTGACTGATGCTGCTCTTTTTCAAGTAAAGACGTTCTTCATCCCTCTCATATCACTAGATGTTACATCTGATTTTCTACATGTTGCCATTTGCTGGACCAGAGGGGCATGTAGCAAACACATCAAACAGGCGCTTATGCCTCTTGTCAGTGTTCCAGCCAAACTTTGTCTTCTGTTTTGTTTAGGAAGAATAAAAATATGGGTGAATTATGGGGGAAACATAATAATACAGACGGGAAGACAGCAGGAGAGGAGGGTGAAAGGGAGAGTCCCGGGAAAAACCGGAGGGTTGACAAGTCTGGGCTGAACGCCTTGGGTGAGTTTCATTTTCTGTTAAGATATACTGTAGGTGCCAGGAATAAGTAGCAGAACCTCCATGTCAGATCAGAGTGAGTCAATGAAGTGATGTGAGTTACTGAAACAAAATTATTAAACTATATTTATGAAAAAACTTCAAATTGGGGCAATAGTCTGGGAGTCTGGGACAGCTGAAAGTAAATTGCGACAATTGCAGACGCTGAGGAAAAAAGCTAATTTTGAGGCCTGGTGTGTGTGTGTTTGGGGGAGGACAGTCTGAATGTAAATCCTCCCCTGCCATGACTTTTACAACCAGGATATCTTCACCGTTGACTTCCTATCTCAGGTTTCCTTATCTTAAGGCTCTTACCTCCGAGGAATCCCACCCTGTTTATGACCATCTGGAAAGCATCTGATGAAAGCTACACTTCAGCTTTTCCCAGGTATTCTGGATTTGATATTAACAGGAAAAACATTATTACATCTGTGAGAGACTCAGAAGATAATTCCCTTTTCAAGATAGAGATAATGAGACAGATTGGAGATCCTCAATCAGTGCATTTAAATGTACTGAAGTAAAGGTTCAGAGAGGGAAAGTGTAGCTGTGACAGCACAGAGGCTAGAGGAAAGGAAAGATGGACGCATCCTTGTGCTTAATATAAGTGAGCCACCTGGGAACCCTGCTGCACGTGTATGCAGATTTACAGTAACCAGTTTACTACAGTATGTACAAAACACGTCCAATAACTATAACCTGATTGCTCTGAGTAACTGACTGTACTCTTAAACAGCCAGTATGCTTCATCAAAACTGCTTGTCGAACAGCTTTGTCAACCCCCCTCCCTACACCTACCCAAGGTTTGATTTGTGGGAGCTGAATATTAGCTGACTATTTCTGTACGTGACACTCACACCCACTTCACACAGTGATTGGCCAGATGTGTGGAGCTGAGAGAGAAGCCGGGGTGCCATACTTCTCCGCCAAGAACATCTATAAACACTTTTGCCTTCACATGTGGTTGAACATGTCGCACACACTAGTTTATGAGGAACGTCGCCCCGCCTTCAGCGTCAGTGCACTCATCACAGCGAGCTCCACTCAGCCGATGACAGCAGCTGTGATGTCTTCTGTGGCTCTGGAGGAACTCTGAGGACAGAGCACCAGTGGCACCCTGCAGAGACTGTATCTGTGACAAAAACCCTGATGATGTCATCTGTGCAACCACAGGATATGACCTTTTGACAACAAATTCAGAACAGTGGGCCTACATTAAATACTGGGAACATAGAGTTTTAAAGACGTGAGTGATGACCAGCCAGGGAGGGTCTAATGAAAAGATGCTCCCACCTGCACTGTCATTGTGAAATGAATTTTGAGAATCAGATCATCTTTTTTTTCCAGCGAAAATATTAAACATGTTAAGTTTGGAGCTATGCAAGGTTACCAAAGACAAAGGCACCAAAGTTGAGGATATGAGGATATTTACACAAAACCTTGCGCGAATCCATCCAGCAGATGTTGAGATAATAAAGCCAAACCTTGGAAATGCTGGTGGGGCTACAGTAAAGGTGAGGGGTGACCAAAGTCATCAGGATTCACCCTCTATGAATGAATGGCTACCCAAAATTACACAGCAATTCATCCAACAGTTGTAACCATATTTCAGTTTGGACCAAAGTGGTCGACCGATGGTCACTGACACCCGTGGAGCCATGAAAGCAGCATGCCTAAAAATCAACCACTGCTTGATAAACTGTTATCTGATTTTTAAACTCTCAGATATCAGCCTCAACACTCCAGTACAGGTCAACCTCTCATTGTTAGTGCAAGCAGCCATAATAGTAGGTAGAGCGGTTACAGCAACATTACAAATGAGCTGGTTTTACTCTGGTCTGTCCATTTGAATTCTCAAAGGGGTGCAGGCTTTATGTGGACGGCTGGCTCTGAGAGGGACCTCTTTACTCTGTGCAAATAATAATGGAATGTGAACTCAAATACATGTCAGTCCACATTAAGTCGGCCCATTCGGCTTAGGCACCACGCCAAACAAACAACAGCCAGTGAATGCATTTACAAACTACAATTCTACTCATGAATTCAGTCTTTGTCCATTAAAGAATGAAGCAGAGGTTTTCTTTCCTGGGCACTATGTAGCAGCCCGCCACACGCGGTTTACAGATTTAACTGTTAGCTGCACCCAGATAAATGTGAGCGAGGTCCGCAGACTAAGAATAAACAAGTGGGCAGGACTTGAAGGCCTCGGAGCGGCCCAGCAGTTATGAAGAAAAATATTTCCCCTCTAGATCAGTAAGGGGGGAAAAGGTGTGTTTGGAGAGGAGACAGAGGGGAGCTTTGTCCCCTTCTCCAACAGGTCAGCTCCTTCAATCTCTTCCCCCATTCCTCTCTGCCTCTGCCTCTGTCTTCCTCCTAAAATCCCACCTTCCAGTTCCCTCGTTCCCCTGCGCCCTCCTGGAGCTCACGCAGACCTCCTCACTTAAGAGATGCTATCACTTCTGTGCCGTTCCCTCCTGCTCATCCTTGCTCAACAGGTAAGAAGAGCATAATGTTTTCCTATTCTAACACTACAGATGGTCTGGGATCTGACAGGACAACGCTACACTCCTGCCATGTATCGAGCTAAGGAGAATACAGAACTGAGATGCTTTGTTGGTCTCAGTCATTAGCTTAAATTTACTTGAAATTGACAAAAACTTTTCTCTTGTTAAAGATTGGAGTTTCTCGAGAAACTCATGTATATTTCAGGATTTGCCTTTTAGACTCTTGGAATACACTTACTGGAATATTGATTGGTTTTTGGTGGTATTTATTAGCTCAAAGTGAGTCTTTCTTTCAGGGGTAAAAACAGGCGAAAGGGGAGCCAAGTCTGAGGACTCTGATTTAATGCTTCTGTGGACTCATTTTCGCACCATGAAATGAGCTCATTCAGTAAACCTGGCAGACAGGCTTCAGATTTTTGGCATAACCTTCAGTGACCCTTGGAAGCACTGAGACTTCAGGGGAAATGGAGCACAAGCAGCACCGTGCACAGACTGCATCATCACAAATACAAAGCAAAGCAAAGCAAAGCAAAGTAAAGCAAAGTAAAGTAAAGCAAAGCAAAAGCAAAAACATACCAACTGTCTTCACATCAGGTTTCACCTCAACATAGACTTACATTTGAAATGCCTACTTAGTGTATGTGGAATTAGGCTGAAGGTTTAAACACATTTAAACATGGCGATCTAGCCATATCAGATAAAATGCTTCAAAGACCTTCATATCACGAGAGGTAGTTGTGAAAAGAAAGAAGTTGAAATTTGAGCTGACTGATAATATGTCATTTTTGAAATGACTGTAAGTGACAGCAGAGTGCTGACAGAAATATGAGGTGAGAAAGGAATGGCATAGTGCTTGCCAGATTGAGTGTAATGCTAAATTAAAATTGTGATGTGGCTTCGGCACATCTGGTCCACAAGGACTCCCTTCACCTACTTTTTATAAGTCCTTTTTAAGTGACATTTCTGGTGAAAATTCTCTTAAAGCCAACCAGCAATAACTGAAATGCACCAAGAAGAAACTCTGGCACAGTCTTAGGCTCCATATTCAATTACACCAAAATTTCACAATGGCTGTATCTGAAATACCACTCAATTCACTCGCAGTAAATCTCAATTTACTGCTGAGGATACAGTATCTACAGTGTCTATTATATAAGTAGCAGCTAATGATTTGAGATTTTGGACACAGCTCATGACTAAACCTTACTAACCATGCAGCTCTGTGTGAGAAGGCATGCCTACAGCCTTTTAATTACAACCGTGTGAAAAAATGCCCACCCTGCACACAAACTCAGCATGAAGAGTTGAAATAAATGTAAGCAAATTTTTCCATTGCACACGATACAGGAGACAAAACTCAGAACAATAGGTCAACTATACTTTTCGTACATGACCATAAAGCTGCACTACTCGATAGTCTCATATTGACAACGGACCAAATGACTATCTGTGTACTGTGAAAGGTTTTGCTTGTAGTGATGAAGCCCCAGAGAATTATTACTGACTCTGTGGTTTCCAGGTGAAAAGCTCAGCCTGCCCACCACCAGACAGCACACACAAAGTAAGTAACTAACTGGTGGACATAATGGAGCATTTAGCTGCCAAATTGGAAGATATTTTTCAGACAAAACAGAGCTATAAGGGAAGCGAAGGGGCATCCTGGAAAGGCTCAGTCATTCACAAGCGAGGATGGAGAGAGGTTCACCACTTTGTGAACACATGAATGGATAAAGGAGATTACTACATGGACTCAGGAACAGTTTGGAAAGCTGTTTGTTTGCAAATGACTGCATTTTGCTTTTATTTACATTTTACACGATGTCCCAACTTTTTTTGAAATCAGGACATTATGCGGGATTAAGTGAAAATGATACAATACCTTGGATTGTGGTTACACTACAATCAGCAGTGCCTTTCAAGCCGTCCCTGAGCTGCAAAGGGACACTGACTACATCATGGTCCACCTGATTCCTGAATACAAGCAGAACTTAAAGCTCTCTAAACCTGCAGTGAGGATATGAAACAAGTGGAACAGTACAGCTGTGGAGGATCATCGTGCATGTTTAGAATGCATTGGCTGGGACGTTTTCAGACTGTTACCAACAGTCTGTGTAAGTACACAGGGGCTACGTCCTACAACTGTTTCTGTGAGGACTGCTGAATAGCAACACATACTAGGATGAGTCATGATAATGACAAACCCTGGTTCACAGCTAAGAAAGAAGTGCTCAGGTTTGGGAACTGGAAAAGGTTCAAAGAAAGTTTCAGCAAGGTGGTGAGAAAGATTCAACAACTGTACTCTGTGAGACTTCAACAACAGCTCCAAGCTAGTGACTCAGTCTGGAAGAATGGGACAGTTCTGACGTCAGCCCCCTTGACTCATCCACCAGTTCCACCTTGAAACATTGGGCTGATCGGCTGATCAGACGTCTAACACCTCACTGAAGACATGCAACAAACCAGTCTGCTTCAACTAAACACTCCTCATCGCTGTGGTAATTAGGGCTGGATGATTGATCAATTTTTATTTTAATTATGATTTTGGCTTCGAACAAGATAATCAAGATAAACTTCATAATTGTGATAATTGTGCCGCATTCCATTGATGCTCTTGTTTTGTCTCGCTTGTGAAAACCCAGTCAAACCAGAAACATTGCCCGTCTATCAGTGCTGTTATGGTACCGGTATTTGGAGCAGCCAAAAAGGACAAGAGTCACATTTCAGCAATCCTTTCTCACAATTGCCCTCTACTCTTCCCCTTGTACATCAACAGCTACACCTGTTGGACGAGTCTGTCAAGCTCCTGAAGCTTGTGGGTGACACCATCACTGGACTCAACTGGTGGCCTGGTATGGAGAATTTAACTTGGAGCTCAACACTCTTAAGACAATGGAGAGAGTTCTGAATTTCTGGAAAAACCTAGCTCCACCCACTGCCATCACCATGTGTGGCTGCCAGTCAACACTGAGTCTTTCTACTTCCTGGGCATCATCATCACCCAGTACCTCAAGCGGCAGCTGAATATCAGCTCTATCACCAAGAAAGTACAGCAGAGGATGTACCTCTTGCAGCAGCTGAAGATGTTAAACCTGCCAAAGTCAACAATAGTGCACTACCACACCACCATCGAGTCCATCCTCCTTTTTTGGGGGAAGTTTGGAGGGGATTAGAGGAATGTGGACTGAAAGAATGGTGGGACACACAAAGCACACAAAACGCTGTCCAATTATAGCAGTTGGATGTGAAAACCTACTTGGCAAAAAAAAGAAAAAGATTTTGAGGAGGGCATTATGGACTCTTAGTAACTCTCCTAGTTAGAGAAATGATAGAACATGCAGGCAGTTTACAATCTGATATCACCTTTTAGCAATGATCACAATGAGATTAGGTTATGAGAGGTGTTTTGCTCACTCGCCTCTTATGTCTTTTAGGAGCATCTCCTCTACTGTTTTAATCTGTTCCTCAAGATGGGCCAAATAATATTTGACACAAAATATTGACCACATTATAGACCTCGAATATGAGAAGCCTTTTCATTATCTTGTGGTGCCCCTCTAAGATATCTGCAGTTCAAACAAGCTACCTGATGCTTGGCATGCTCTCATAGCTTTTCCAATGATGCTAAATATGGAGATGGGGCAAGAAGCTGTCCATTAGAAGGATGGATAAACAGGACTTATAAAGAGGAAGTTGTCAGTAAAATAATAATAATGATGATGATTATTTGCTCATTTATTTGCAGGCCACTAAAAATACAACAAGTAGGTCTGTTTGGCATTGATCGATGATCAAGCTGCTATAGTACATCACTGCTTATAAACTCTGTCAACCTTTCAGTCACCAGGTAGAATGGTATCATGGTCTGATACACAAGTTCAAACACTGACTTAAGTTTGGTTTTGTCCAAGAGGTGACACTATGTTCTCAATCAGATCTGCTTTTTACTTTTGGATTAACAAAGCAATATGCACCATTTCCTGTGATATCAGTTGATGTCAGTGGGCTACATAAGAATCCAACCGTCAACTGGATAGAAGTTTTGGCTGGAAGTCAGCACGCATGCTTGATGAAAAAGTGTCATTAAGGGGTGGGGATATGCTGGGCAAAGCTATCTGGTGCAGGATGAGTAGTTAAAGTTCAATACAGTAGTAGCAGTTCCTGTGGCAAGAATAAACATCACTTGAAACCCCTGCCCACTTAGCCAAAGGCCGGTGTGGAGTTCAGAATGCCACTTCTGGCATGGTTGATGGCATTCTGAAACCTCCCATTCCAATCCATCAGATGAGTGGTGGTGTAGACATTCAAAAGGGATCTCTGTCTTCCTCTTCACCCAGTGTTTCAGCAGGGCTCAGAACAATGCACAGCTGGCTCGTAGAGATGGGCGTGGCGTGGCTGAGAGGCGGCAGTTCTGTCAGTGGCCCTGCAAGTGTCGGGAGAGACCTCACTGTGCCCCCGGGGTGAGCTCCGTCCTGGACGGGTGTGGCTGCTGCAAGAGCTGTGCCAGGCAGATTGGTGAGCCGTGCAATGAGAGGGACATCTGTGACCCACACAAGGGCATGTACTGCGACTTCTCAGCTGACCAGCCAAGATACGAGGTTGGAGTGTGTGCATGTGAGTGGCTCTCAACTTTTCTTCAGTTAGTCATCACAGGATAGGTGAATTCAGTCATTTCAAACAAAACCCCCTCCTTGGCCAGCTTGGCCAGTGCTCAGTGTGATGGATTCTGTTACAAGGTGTTCAGACTGAAAGCTGCATGCTGTACGAAACCGCCCCGAAACCGTGATCTTTGAGTTTGAGTCTCAAAGATCACAAACTCTGGATGTCCCGATCAAGTTGTTTTTGGGCCCCTATTCTGATCCAAGTCCAAATATTGGGTGTCCACTGATTGATCTATTTACCTAAATTTTCATTCAATATGTGCGTTTATTGGCTAAAATAAAGCCGCTCAAAGCTGATCTGATCCGTTCTTTACTGCATGCACAATTTACTTTAAAAAGTAATCTATCTGGAATGTATGCTTGCATGTATTTGATAGGCCAATGCTGTGCGCCGCCAGATGCAGCAAAAGTCCAGAGAGGATGATACTGCATTTCATTCGCTGAAGCCACAGTTAGTCTCATTGAAATGAATGAAGAAGCTGTGTCTTCTGTTGCATGTGTAGTGATATCACAGATGCATCTGGGCTGTGAAACAACAGCAGTACAAAAAAATACCGTCATAATTGACAGAATGCTTTTCTGAATAACATTTAACTAACAACTACAGCATGACATCTATTTCCCTCTCTTTCAGACATGATGGCAGTGGGCTGTGACCTGAATGGGGCCCATTATGAAAATGGAGAAGGTTTCCAGCCCAGCCCCCTTTATAAATGCACATGTATTGCTGGAGCCATTGGCTGTACCCCTGCTTTCATCCAGAAGCCTGCCGCACTCTTAGGCCCTGCCCCGTTGATGGGTAGCATGCCAGCCGGCCTTCGCAGCGGCCAGAGCCCAAAGAAGCACCAGCAGGACACGACTTACATGTCAGGTGTGTGTTTATAAAATAAACCTGTGGAGAAGGGCCAGCCTGTGTAGCCTGGAATGCTAAATGCTCTCCAAGGCTGGACTGGAAGTGGGGAAGGGACCTTTCATTACTCTGTCAATGTGAGCAGATCGAGGAGTGAGGCGTGGCTGGCTGTGGTTAAACTGCCTCACAGAGGAAAACAGAAAGACGGATGGTTCCAGTTATAAAAAGGAGGAGCAACAACTCACTATTCATTAAAAGCACCAAGGATTCCACTTTGATGTACCAGTGCAGTTTGTTTGCTGTGCTTGGAATGAAACTCCACAGAAACATATCTATATCATGATGTTTCTGATTTAAGGAAACACTAATCTAATTCGTCACTGTGGAAAAACAGAGCACATTGTTTTGATTTAAATTTCAAGAGCTGATATCCACACAAGGAAAGTCAAAGCATTTTGGCATGTCTAAAACGGCAGCATGAGATCTGGTGGTGCGATGCATGTTTCAAAGAAAAGTGATTGCTACTTTTAAACCTGCAGTACTAAGTTAACTACGCAGAGCTCTAAGGAAACGTTTATTATGTTTTGGAGTTCATCCAATTGGTAGGAGAAAATTACTCCCTTGTGGTAGGTAAGACCAGGTATCTGGAGTACTTTTGGTTGCCTCTGATCTGTGCTCTGCTTGGCAATAAGATGGTACACAAACAAGTCCTTCATGTAGGGTGTTGTTGACACAGTGCCCTTTAACTGTAATACTGAAAGCTTACAGGGATCCTCCTTTAGCCTGGAAGAAGAACTGTCTGATCCAGACCACCCCCTGGAGCCCCTGCTCCAAAAGCTGCGGGATTGGCATCTCTGTGCGTGTCAACAACGACAACAGCAAATGTGAGATGAGGAAGGACCGACGCCTGTGTCTGCTGCAACCGTGTGAGAAGAGCGTGATGAAGAGTGTTAAGGTGACGAGTTAGTCAAATTCTTTTCATGTATTGATATAGTTTTAGATATCAAAAAATATACAGTACTCGTAAAAATCACTGTTTTCCTCTCAAAGGTGCCAAAAGGAAAGACTTGCCGGCCTAAATTCCAAGCAAAAAAAGCGGAGAAGCTGACACTCTCGGGCTGCACCAGTACAAAGAAGTTTAAGCCCACGTACTGTGGTGTCTGTACAGATAAGCGCTGCTGTGTCCCCAACAAGTCACGCATGATTAAGGTCAACTTTACGTGCAAGGGAGGCTCCAATACACAGTGGAAGATGCAATGGATAATATCCTGCGTTTGCCAGAGGAAGTGCAGTGATCCAGGTGACATGTTTTCTGACCTGCGGTTACTCTAGTGGATCCAACCACGACGTCCAGAGACACAGACGCAGGAGACCAGCCCTGCTGTGGCAGACTCAGGACTGAAACATGTGCATTCTTTGCTTAAGTTCTCCTGAGCAGCAGTGATGTATGTGCCTCATGAAATTGCAAAAAAGACAAAAACTCAAATTGAAAGTCCAAAACCTCATTTCATAAGAAAGAAGGGTTGGGATCACTGAATAAATGAGGAAATGTGTTGTTAGTTATGATAAAAGCTTTTAATGAACCCTGTCTTCAGGACATGTATGTGCAATATCAACAAGTAATATGGCCAGTGTAGCAGCTGTAACAGCAGATGTTGACTCATTAACAATACCTCATAAGACTACAGTCAGGGAGCCGAAAATGGCAAATCAGGTCAAACTGCAGATTGAGCTGTCCTCCTCCATTCTTATTACATGTTGTCCCTGCTTATTTTTTCACACTGAGAAAACTTTTAATCAGGTCATAAATTAGACAATATTGGTATATAACATATAAAGGTATATACAAAAGATCTGGTAGTGTGAAGTCATTTTTGAAAAGTAACCATTGCTATACAAGCAAGCACACAAAGACACAGACAGAGCGGACCTTCATCTGGCGATGCTGAGTCTGGGTGCATCAGGCATGAGTCTCCCCTTGGTGGCATCTAGATGGTGGTACTCTTCAATCAGTGAGCTGAGAGAGCTGATGGCCTCTGAGAAGAAGCTCTGCTCCATTCCTTCTACGTTCAGGTAGTGGTGTAAGTGAGCCTTCAAAAAAAAAAAAAGTTATACAGTCTGAATACAAACAAATGTATGTCAGTCTGATTTAGATTCCTCTTTCTCACTCTTTAAAGAAAGCATGTGGCAATACATATGGAAAACCAAAAACACATGTCAACCACAAGTTACCAGAGCTGCAGCGGAGAGCTACAGTATGTCTTCAGTCTGCTTATACGGTCTAACTGACAAAAAACCCAAACCTATTGAATTTTCTATGACAGTGGAGGAAAAATGAGTACGTCCTCACATTTGACAAGGTGTACCTAGAAAAGATTTGACGGATTTCCTCGACGCTAAAGTCCTTTGCTGCATCTTGCAATGGTCTAAAAACATGGAATGATTTAAAGGCACCTTCTTCCTGTAGAGCTTGGTAAAGCGTTCTCTCAGCTCCATGAATGTGGGCTTCACGCAGGTGTTGTTGGCCAGGGCTAACAGGGAGTGGGAGTGACCCACAGGAGGCACCGAGCACAGGCCTGTCTTCCAGCCTTCCTGGTTCCACGAGACAAAAGGCAGCGAGGGCTTGAGTCTAGAGCAGGGAGAAAACGACATATCAAGTGCAAGGAAGGAAATGCAAAGGATATCATCTGTTCATAATTTCTTCCATTTAACCAAGAATTTGGTGAATAAAATCCATTGCAGTTTCCTAGACTCCAAGGTGAGGTGGCTTTGTCCCACCAGCTTTTGAAAACTCAAAGATATTCAGTTTAGAATGATAAAAAACACAAGCAAAAACTCTCATTTCAACAAACCATGCTTGATATCATTGCTTGATAACTGACAAACTATTGCTCCGTCAATAAATTTGTTTCAGATTAAATTTGGCAGTACAACAAAAGTTTAGAGGAAAAAGCATCCTTTTTCTTTTGTTTTATGGACAGAGTGAGAGAGAGAGAAAAACCACACAGCAAACAGTAAAATATGCTGAAAAACATCCAGTGATTAACTGTGCCCTAAAGAGTCTTTTGGTAGCCAATATTTCAGTGCTTTTCCTCCTCCTCCCTCCCTCGGCTCCTCTTTCACACCATGGTCACGCACAAATATGTGCTCTCACAGCAGCTTCTGTTTCAGCTTCTCTTGACAACGAGCCACAGGAACACAAGGTCTACAGGGAGAGCAGTGAAGGCAGAGTGGAGGAGAGGTGGGTGCTGAATGGACCAGTCATGAATCACTGCCGCCTGTGATGAATAGGGTACTATTTGGGAGTGGGTGTGAGGGTCATCTATGGGCCTATCGGGGGGTGGCTGAACTGACTTGGCGGCTGTTTTGGTGAAGGAAATGGAGAGGGTGGATGGTGCTCTGACCTCTCGATGTTCCTGCGGAGGTCAGACACCTGCACGTTGCCTCTCACCATGAGGGCGCAGGCCAGGTACAGGCTGTGCTTCGGGTCGGCTCGGATCAGCTGGTGGTCTTTACTGAAGGCGTCACTGAACATCTGGTCCAGTCTGGAGGGGACAGTTACAGGAGGCAGATCGTTCACACCAGGTTTTTTGACAAACACAACACTCAGTTCAGCAAATTCTTTCCAGATATCACATTTACATCCTGAGAAAAAAACATCCTTTCTGTGTGTCTTCAGCACATATCTTTACTGGCTACAGCTCAGGTACAGCTAAGGGGGAAATGTTTGGGAGGCACGTTCTGCTGAGCAGGCCAGATATTTTTAAGCAACACCCTGCTCTGAATTCATACAGTCACACATATTCACGTCTGGGAGTTGCCCAGAGCAACATTATACAGCCACTACTGTTTTTGACCACTGAGCAACTCCTCTGGAGCAGATGAGATCTCTGTGGCTCACACAAGACCACTTTCATGGCACTTGTTGGTGAGGAGGTGGGAGGGTGAGCGGGTGGTTGATCAAATGTGCTTTTCCTGTCACAAGCCTGCAGCCCAAACTTGAAGCTGCCACATCCCACGTGATGTAATGAAAGCAGGCTTTGTGGTGCCACTTGTTTAAATGATGGTACTCATCAGACCTAACAATAACAGCCATGTTTTATATCAATAAGAAGAAAGACAAATGCAAAAATTCCTGTTTTTGGAGCAATTTGTATCATCTCTGAGGGTAAAACCAGGAAGGCTACTGTAAATGTTTCCAATAACACTTGATTTAATCGTGCAATCGTTTTCTTTTTCTCAAAGTTCTGTTGTCTCAGCGAGTGATTCTACATCAAAACATAATGTAGGACAAAGACTTCATGTCCCACATGACCAGTACAGTTTCATCAGTATGCTTTAAGTGTCATTTAAGTAACGGTGTAAATAAACACTACACACTTCTAATCTGAGAGGTCTTCACTGAAGGGGTCTCCCCTCTCATTCATTCCTAGAGTCAACACGAGCCATTTGTTGAATGATGGAGGTCATGTGAGCTCAATAACCTGAGCTCTGCAGCACACAAACAACTGTGACGTAAAAATAGCTTCAGTGACAGCTAGACAGCAGACCTTCTGGTGGGGACGCTGACATCTGCCAGCGTGTACAGAGGGGTCAGGCTGGGCACGAGGTAGTGTAAACGAGGGAAGGGGACCAGGTTCATGGCAATCTCATTCAGATCCATGTTGAGAGGTCCTTCAAAACGAGCAGAGCTGCAACAAAGGAAAGTTAAGGTGATACATAAGCAACATTTAGAGGCATGGAAAAACGGATTCAGAGATACTGATTTAGCAAGAAATGGTATTTTTGTCACAGGACACTAACTAGATGACAATGTAATGCTCGGTTAATTCGTGATAACAAACACATCTACACTGCCTCTCTCATGTTCAAACATACAAATACAGTCATATGCTATGGCTTTCAGTCAGTCGATCTCAGCCAAGGTTTTTCTGGCTCTTAAATGTATTGCTTAAAAGCAGGAGTAGCTACTCAGAATTCAATTATGGCAGTTACGCTGCCAATTCAACAGTCTGTGTTCGTCTCTTAAACAAGATACTTCGCTCTTGTTGATAAATTCAATGAATCTGAACCTTTGATGGAAAAAGACGGGGATTGGAGCACTCACTGGTATATTAAGCTGTATTCTAAATATATTTTAGTGACCCTACCACCAAAAAGAAATGGGCAGTTTAGTAAGTTTCTAAAAAAAAACATTTTAGAAAAAAATATTTCACAATAAAAAGGCTTCAAAATAACCAGATTTAGACTCAAGTTCACACATAAATAAGAGTACTATTATGGGAGCAGGTATAGAGGTAAAACAAACATTGAGACAGGCACCTCTCCCTCAGCTTACAGAGGTCTACTGTACATGAGCAAACAGTGATACCATACCTGGTAATATTGAGCAGCAGGTTAGCCACAATGTTATTCATGGCATCAAAGGGCTTCTCTGCCCCACTGAGCCCACCCTGCCCAGAGATGATGGTGCTGTCTCTCTTCATCACCCACCCTGGCTTTCCACCGTGAGACATGTGTTTGATTTTGTTCACAATGTCAACCAACGACTGGAGGAGGAGAAGTGAGGGGGAACAAAAACTCATTCAAAATGATGATTTCAACTTGTGCATACTGCAGAGATGTCTGCAGAGAGAGGGCAGAGATGCGCAAACCTGGTTTTCAACTGGCAGGACACAGTCAGCGTGCTCCGTGAGCTCCCTCATGGCCAGGATGCTATTGTAGGGAGAGGTGATGACATCATCCTCTGCAGACGGATAGATGGAGGTGACAATTCGACACACCTCAGGGAACTCCTCCTCCAGCAGGCTCAGCACTCTGGTCCCCAGGCCAGAGCCCGTACCTCAGATTCAAGACCAATAAATTTACTTTCTGCTGTAACCACATTTTTTCAGAAACCTGGTTTGTTGGAGATGCTGGAGCTGAGATTTCATGCAGAATGACAGAAAAAGCATTCACACACTCCCATCTGACTGTCAGTCAGGCACCGTCTTTAAACATCAATGCTTCCATGCATGGACGGGGTCGCTCTGGCTTTGTGTCTTACCTCCTCCCATAGAGTGAATGAGGAAGAAGCACTGCAGACAGTCACAGTGCTCTGCTGCCTTCCTCAGCGTATCTACTATCTGCTCCCTGTAGGCCGAACCATATGTCATGTGTCCAACTGCCCTGGAGAAGAACAAGCATATTAATGATGGGCCAAGTTATGAAACAGTGTCTTGGTGTTTGAGCCATGGGTCGGAGTATGTATTATGTATAAATTAAGTTTGGCTCCAGAGTAGTCTCATTTGGATTCGATACTCAAGAATCTTTTTCAATTTGCAAATTGTACAAGTTGTGATTAAAGACAGAACCTGGACTTAGGAAGTCTTCGGTGGTCCTCTATTGGCAAGAACATTACAACACTCAACATGACATTGAAAACGTGAAGAAGCAACAGAAGTAATGAATGTAAAAGTTGCTGTGCAGTCTGAGGGTTCAGGCTGCAAGCTACAAGCTGTGTGAATGAGTTTGTCAGACAGAGAAAGACAAAGTGGAGGCTAGAGCAAATGCGTTTTCATACTGAGTTGGTGTACTATGTGCAAGGGATGTATGTGATGATTCGACTCGTCGATTAAACACTGGTAACCTTGCTAGTCGGCACCAGAAAATGTATCATTGTTTTTATGAAACCACTGCAATGTAAGAATGACAAAAGCCTCAATGGCTGCATTCCCATGCAAACTGCACTCACACGGGTCCTGTGAAATATGGTTGCTAGAGCAGCTTGGCTAATAGTCACATTAATGTTTATTATCACAGTGCTGAGTAATGGGAAACATTAATTCTGCAGGACTATGAGTCAACAGTTTGAGTCAAGCATAGAGGCTGTATTATGCGGAGTTCTGGTTGTGTCTGTGTTTTTCTTGCAGTTGGTTTGTATAAGAAACAAACAACAGCAGTGCTGATAGAACAAATTGTGAGCTGCAGTCCTGTGCAGCCACCCTGCAGACTCCCGGCTCTGCTCTGCCCAGCCCAGCAGACAGTCTGGTAATGAAGAGCGGGGAGTGAGCCGGAGAGGAGCAGCAGCAGGCCGGGCAGGATGGACTGCGACTGCCGAAGTAATGTTATGTTTAATGGGAAAATACAGCTCACGATCTGCTGCATCAGCACCATCGCTGTTTGTTTTGCAAACCAACCACGAGAAAAACATACACGCATCCAGAGCTACACATTAAAAAATGATCAACGTGTCCTGCCAAGAAGCACTACTGACCTTTCCCCCAATTATACTAAGCAGGCTCGAGGACAAAGTGGAAAAAAAAAACAAACAAACAAAAAAAAAAAAAACACACCGAAATGTTGAGACTACTGAGCCACTGGTGATCTGTAGTTTCTTTGCTGTCATATTGTTGGGTATTTGAGATGTGGTGGCTGTATAAGCTGGCAGGTTTTAATCCTTCCAGCCAAGGAAAAACAAGTATCTAATTTCATTGACCAACACCACACCAATACAACACTATGATGTCATGGCACGTGTCAATGACTGAATACAAGGTATGTTAAAAGTGATGGTTTTCAACAGTTGGCTCCGGCCATGACAGCTTGTTAACTGACGACCTGTGGCTAGTCTGTCTCTCACCAGTTGTTGCCTGAACCTGACACGTCTGTGAGGAGCTGAGTGCTGTCGAACACCTCTCTCAATGGGCCCTGCAGGATCTCATTGACCACACCCTCCTCCATGTCCACCAGCACCGCCTGTGGATTCAAATATGCAAGTAGGAGGACAGCACATATATTTCATTTCTATTATATGCTGACCACATGCCTTTGACCCCCTGCTGTCCTTCCTTGAGTCTTTGTAACCTTAACCAAAGGATTCCAAACCTTTCACAGACCCCAATCCTGACCTCGACCCTGACTCTGAAATAAGCTGCTACCCCCTGTGAAGACCAGAGGATAAAAAAAAGTCTCTCATGATGTTTTCTGCAAATGGGCAGAGCCTACCCTGGCCTTCAGATGCTGGATTCTCCCACCGACACCACAGGCTCCCCCATCACTTTTCCTGGAAAAGCACGGCAAATATAAAAGGATGACATTTGGACCACTGTGTGGAGGCACATGACTCAACACATGTAGCAGTCAGTGGATGAAAGCAGGTGTGATTACCTAGAGTCCACATTGCGGAAAAAGCTACTCAGGGCCTCATCATACAATCCTTTCTGAACAGGAGAAACACAGGAGATTAGAGGTGCCCTTAGGAGTCATGGTAGAGATAAATTGTCTTGAATGTTTTTATAAAATGAGTCAGTGACCAGAAATAATGGGCTTCCCTTAAAGTTTAATTCAGGTTTATTAAAACAGGCTTTATTTTCAGAGTTATAGCCATCATTCCTTTCCTTTCCTGCTTACAGCAGTGTGGTAGTGCTGCCAGTTCCCAGCAATTATTCTGAGTACAATATTATCATAACTGATCGGAACAAAAGCAAAAAAGCAAAAAAGCAAAAAATAAGACTCAGATTGTAATAAACTGGGATTATCCTTTAAATCATGCATCATAAGGGTTAAAGAAGGATTTCATTAATTTAATTACTAGAAAGTGATCAACTCAGGGGCAATTTGTATTTTGTCGGTGACACTCAATTTTGTAAACCAGGACTCCATTAAGTTACTATTAAAAGTGTAAATAAACTGATTAAATACATTTAGACACACAAATTAGGTGAGTGAGACTATCTTCTAGGGATGCAACAGCTGTTTTCATTACAAATCTGTAGATTATAGTTTTAATTGTTTGGTCAATTCAAGAAAGTGCTCATCACAGACCGACGGTGATATAGTCAACATGCACTGTCTCATAGTCCAAAACACAAAGATATTGAATTTATCATTATATAAAACAGAGAAGAGAAAAAAGGAGCAAATGCTCACATTTGAAAAACAAATGTTTTTAACACTTGTGCCTGATACCTGAAATGATTCATTGCTTCTAAACATTGTTGGTGAACAATGTTATGTCAATTGACTTATCGACTAATCATTTCAGGCTTACTATCCACAAGCAACACAATGATGTATCAAATATAGTCCCTGAAGTTTTAATGCTGGCGGGCAAAGAATGTGTGGACTGAATGTGACAGCTGAGCGGAGGGCTGGTGAGCCTGTGGATTCACTGCACATAAACACTGTGCAAACAAATGGAATGCCGTCACCTTCAGTGTTATTAATCACACCTGTCAGTGTCTACAGTGAAGAAGTTCACAGAAGTCTAATCAAATGCGAGCTGACTGTGGACCTTCCGTGGGCTTGTGTTCGACAATAGTTCATGAGTGTAACGTCCTGTTAGAGTATTGGCACTTACTTTATTGATATGGGCATGTTCACGCAAAGCAAGATCCCAAAACCTGCAGCCAACCTGGTTGCCACACTGTCCAACTGCACAACACGGGATAGAAGTTTAGTTGACGTAAGTTATGTAAATGTGTCCATGTGTCAGCCCTTTACATCAGCACTAAACTTACGTTAACTCTTCATAGTGGAACTACCACAGCACAGCAAATGACAGCTAGCTAGCTCTGGTTGTTGGCTTGTTTCTGGATGCTAATGTTAACGACTTCAGTTCGGTGAGCTACACTCGTGTTACTCACCTTGGACAACTACAGACTGTGTCATGGCGCCACAACACATACCCCCTTTCAATATGCTGAGTTAAGCCATACTAAAGTTAACGTTTGTCCACAACAGTCCATTGAAACGAGTTTTAGACAAAAAACAAAACAAAACAAAACAAAAAAAAAACTTTTGAACGCATCTCGCGCCTTCACTGTGTTTTGTCGAGTGTTGATGACGTATTACCATGGAAACGCCGTTACATTTACGGTGAACGGCTGCAGCAGGAGCTACAAGCTGTGTCCCAATTCAGCGGCTGCATCTTTCGGAGGGTGAAGTTGAATTTTTTAAATTTGTTTCCAATAAACTTTCATCATAGTTTTACATGTCTGCTTATCTGATATCTTTATCCCTCCAGATAAATGCAGAAATACAGAAAAACGTCGTCTGAAATAAATATTTTATTAAAATCAAGCAAATACAGATGAATCATTACCTGTGTTGTGATGGTGACTTACGTTAATGTTACAATGACATGACTAACAACAAATGAATGAATCATAATGTGGTGTACTATTCATTGATTACCCAAGATAAATATTAGGACCAGAAATTCAGATGGATACAAGTATTATTACTTCCTCTTTTCTCAACGCTCAAGTTGTTTTTCCTGGTCTTCTATTTGGTTGGAAAAATCCACCTAATAGACAGTAGAGGGCAGTGTTTCCACAGTTATCTCAAGCAGCAGTCTATAACAACAGAGAGACAAAAATATAGAATAAACTATAGAATAAGGATAGATTTCACAAGAGGACTAAATGAAGCACTTGAATAATGAATATTTTTTAATTTTCAAAGTTAGGTGTGGCAAGCCCATCCTGTCCAGGCAGCAGCTCAATTAAGATGTCACTGATGTAACAAAAATCTTAGGTTCAAAATTAACGATACAAGCACAGAAAACCTTCTTTGTCAACACACTTCATAAATTAACATTCTGTATTAGTTAACTGTTTTGTATTTAAGAAACACAGCATGTTATTCCTCTGCATCTTCTAACATATTTCAATATTGACAAATAATCAACGGACAACAAAATGCTTGCAATGGGTGTAAAATATTTTTTTATTTATCAGAAAATAAAACAGTACAAAAAGGAAAGATGAGCATGTATAAAAAAAATGTGCCATTGAGATTATACAGATCTTCTAATATGGGGAAATGATTGCAGTCTAAATTCTGGATACACTGTAGGTTCTTCAGGATGTTTCCGAACCTGAAATGTCTTCACATTCTCTTAAAGTGATGGCTTTCTTTTCTGATTATTTTCAAATTTGGATGATTTGGTCATATTCTTGGTATGAGACATTTTAATGTTAAACATTGAACAAGAAATTCCAAATTATAGCAAAAGACAAACACGCACAAACATCTGACAAAGAGTGAAAAGGACGGTGACAATACTTGGTTATCTTTTACAGAAAGAGAGTTTTTAATGTGTTTGGTCAGTGCTGTGTTGGGGACAGTGATGGTGTGGACAGGAGTGTTATGCAGCTGGACAGGTTCCAACGCTGACTGCTCCACTGACCAGGACAGCTTTGCTGAAGCTCACTTGGCTGTTATTGATGGTCAGGTTTCTCATACAGCCCACATACGCCTTCCTGGTGATGATATTCTTTGGGAGGAAGAGATCTGAGAGGAGAGCAGTGCATCACATGATTAGAAAGATGCAAAATTAGTGTAACAGGAGAAAATCAGAAGGAATATATTTCTCACCTGGAGCTCCACCGATGAACACTGGCTTCCTGGTATCTGTGGAGCTGGGGTTCAGAGGTCCCACCACATGGTTGACCTCAGAGTCCACATCCAGCTGGACAACATTGGCATCCCGGATCACTGAGCAAGGACAGAATGCATCAGTTTAGCCAAAAAGCTCTAAAGAAGACTGAATCACACTGTGAAGTTTTGTGGTGCGACCAAAGCACTGTGACTTACTATTGTGAATTTTTATTGTTTTTAATCTCCTTATTCCAGTATTTTACTTAAACATCAATAAGACACTGTAAAAATACTCAGTTACAAGTAAAGTCTGGCATTTAAAAGTATACTTGCAAAAGTAACATCATTAAAATAAACTGAAGAACAAAATTAAAAGTAGTCACCATGTAGAAGCCATTTCAGTAATGTAATATGTATTACATTACTGAATTGTTAGTACTGATGAATCAACATGTGAGCAGAATTTTAAAGGGTTACCCCACATATTTTACACATAAAGAGGATTTCCTGCTTGGTAATACTCAGCCATGAAAACAGCTCTAGAATTTCTACTATGGCTAAGTAGGGAGCTTTAAAAACCCTCACGATGTAATAGTGATGTCATCAGGGAGTTGCATAATGGGAAGCATAGGATCTTTCTGGAGGTTGACCCATATTAGAGACCAAACTTCAAGATATATTAGCCTTTGCTGCTTCAGGTTTGATCTTCTTTTAAACCCCTCTCTTGCCAGTTCCTGCATTTTACTAATTAGTATTACCTAAATATTATAGCTGGTGGAGGTGAAGCTAATTCTAATACCGTATATACCATAGTATCCTATCTATACTCACACTACACCACACAATATACTGTATATATCTATTTTCTAAGTTGATCATCCCAGTATGTTTTGCTTGAAAAACTCAGTTTAAGAATAAATGTTCTCAGTCCATGACAGTGCGAACACAATCAAACTGATTTTAGACACATCAGAACAGACTTATCCAACAGGAAAACTAAATTAAAAGAAATAACAGTAAGAAAGAGGAACTAGGTAACTGTAGAAACAGGTTGCATTGGCAATGCAAATCAATGCAAATTGTGTCAATCCATCACAACATTTGTAATGACTTCATGTTGGTGCTTGAGAAAAGACGATGAGAGCTGCTATGGAGGTGCTCAGGTGAGGGACAGTGAGTTGTTAGACCTTTGCTTAACAGCAGCAAACTCCAAAGTGACAAAATGTGTGTGAGATTAAGTGGAACTAGAAGCAGCTGAGCAGGTCCACTTTAACATACAGGTGTAAAACAAACTTTAAAAAAAACAGTGAAGCTGTGTGATGAGCATTTCATACTCCTTGCAGAATGCTGCCGGAAAGCTTTTGACCAGGGTCTATAAAAGGTCTCTTGTGACAGAAATCTGGATTTCTTTACTGGCCTCCCTGGCATCTCCTGCAGCTCAAGACCAACCTCCTTAGACTTGCCTTTGTTTAGTTTCTCTTATATTTGTTACTCTTATTATTAATACAGTGTGAAATTGTTCAGATTGGCATCAGATATTGACCACATTTAAAAATGCAGTGTGAAGTGTCTGAAAAAGCATCATATCTGAGGAGTAAATCATCCAGTCTTCTTTTTGTTCACTGTTTAATTGGCTTTTCAATGAGCATCTGAAAATTCTCACCAGCGATTCTGTGCCAGGTGCCATCACACAGACCCTGTCTCGGTGCCACCTTTGTGAAGAACTCATGAGACCCATCTTTCACGAGAACCACGACCTGGAAAAACACACCAACAGTTTATCCATACTTTTTGAACAGGAGAGGCATTACCTGACCTGTATATGTGTAGCTTTCTGGATGAGTGTGCCAATGATTTACCTCCCCTTGATGAATGTACATAGTGAAATTGGCCTCTGCTGCATACACATGCAGTAGCACCCCAGATGCCACACGGGGGCGCACCTCCATCACCAGCTCAAACCTCAGCCCGAGGTCAAATGTTTCATCTGAGCGAGACAAACGGACAGAGCGAGATGAAGTGAGTTCTGAGTACTTTACCCTCTCTGGAATTCACCTCTTTGCTGCATTACTCAGCCATTTTTCTCTGTATAGTCTGCATGTGTGAAATTACTCGACTCGTTTAACAGATGCAGCTCAGTTCCCATGTTACTTTGGGCCTCCACCTCCCCCTGTCCTCTGTTCTCCCCCTCAGCAGAGACACAGTTTCACCACAGCTGCACTGAGGGCATCATGTTCCCTCACCCAACCAAACTCTCTCATGCACATGAGATGGTGGACGACCAGAGGGGCTTGTGAGTTTTCCAGAAGGAAATCTAATGAGCCATGTAATATAACAGATGTTCAGTTTGCAAAGAGTTGCAGATCCTGCCAAATTTAGGTGGTGGTCCACTGGGTAAGAAAGATTGCACAAAATCAACACTTTTTTGAACTCTGTATTTATGATTTATAATTCTTTAGTTTCAGTTTGAAACTGGAGGAAAAACAAGGCTGTTCTTTTTGTTATCCATTTTTAAAAAAAGAGAAATGTACCCAGCCCGATGTATCCTCCTTCCTCTGAGAAGTATGTTCCTGCCTCAGAGAGTCCCTCAAAGCATGGAGTGACCCCAAATGTCTCTGTCATGGAGGACAGCCACTGGCCATCAAGCTGAAGGTTCTTCAAACAGCCGGTAAAGCTGTATGCAGAGTTTCTCTGAAGGGACACGCATGGAAACGCTTATTAGAAGGTTCATATTCAGTTTTAAAACCACAGGGAGGTAGATATTTAAGAGGTGTAAATGTGGGGGGAAAAATAAGATACTTCTCTAACAAATAAAAAGTTGAATTCATAAACATAAAGCACATCCTTGCTCAGTTCTGTATACTTTTGCCACCACAGTTTATTTTGGATTCTTTACTTGTGTGACTGTTATGATGCATTTTAGCATTTACCAGTGATTACCATTTGTCGCCATTGTGTGCTGTTAAGCAAAAGTTAAATAGGCTAGCTGCACTAATTCATACTTTTAATATCAACAATCGATCATGTGACTATGAGTAATGGAAAAGGAAATTAATACTGCTCTAAAAAAATCAGACAATGCCTTCCTGTTGAGTTCTAAGGGGATGAGGATCACAATGCTGGTTTCCTGCTGTCTGTGGGAACAGCAGTCTAAGCTGAGCAGAGCTGGATGCCTTCTGGTATGACCATATAAGAGTTACAAATTACAGAGAGTTGTAAGAGGTTACTGTTTTACTCAGAGCGACAGACCTTTCAAGAATATCCATACATTCCAATTGAGCCATGCTGTGTATGTTTTTAATGTTAAATCCATAAAGTTGAAGCCATACCTGAACATTCTTCTGGGCTCTCCCTGGAGGAACTCCTCCGACATAGATGGGACTGCTGACATGCCAGGAGACATTGCTTCCCTGAGCTCTGTCTTCTAGCACTGTGAGCCCATCAATTATTAACCGGCCCATGCTCCCATCACGGATAAATATAACCTTCAGCAGGAGAAGAGAGATCGTCACTGTAGAAATTGTTGACACACAACTAAAATGCATCTAGCCATGCATATACACAGACTGAAAGAACTTACATTGTGCCATGCACCATCATTGTATTTCTCCTCGCTCTTGATTTTGACCCTTTGGTCTCCTACGTTGAAGGTGTATACGAGCTTCCCGTGGGCCAGGAACAGAGCCATGAAGTTGTCCTCTTGGACATCCGATATATAAAAGATGAGGCCAAAGGATGAGTGGGTCTTCAGGGACAAGGAGAAGTGGGACCTGGGAGGTGGTAGGTGCATTCAGTCATGCATGCACACTCAAAGAAAAACTCGAAAGCATGTGCAGAGTGAGCTTTCGAGCAGACTTGACCTTGAGGTTACTTGTAAAGAGCTTTTTGTTCGATATACCTCTCAGAAAGCGAGTCTGGGATGTCTGAGTAGTGCTGCCTGCTGTTAGCAATGCCGCCATAGTGGAAGGCTTGGCGGATTGCTCTGGGACTTGAGGAGAGGTAGCAGGGCTTGATGTTCACCTCCAATGGCTCCTGGTCATCGCTCTTCAGATCCATCAGGCCCAGAGGGAGGCTGAACTTCTCCCTGCTAACCTATAAGAGCATTTATTGGTTATCAAGATGACCCAGGTCATAGCAACCAAAAGAAAAAGGATAGATCCCCCAAAAACTGTATTCATTGGGGTCTACTGAAGGCATTTTACCCTCTGTGAGCGGCTATGTTTGGCTCTAGAAGTGTCTTCTCTGTGTCTTGACAGCAGACCTGCAGGGGGGCGCTGGACTGGACAGTCCTGCAAGGAGGTCTGGACCTTCACTGTGTACCGCTGGAAGTCCTCAGGCTCAATGTCCCGGTCCTGTCTACAGATATATAGATAGAAGGAGTGACAGAGAAGTATGGAGATGGCTCTCAATACACAAACATGTCTCCATAGCAACAATTTCTATGTCCTTAACCACTCAGCTAATGGCTTTACTTGTGAGTCTCTTTCTCACATAGAGGGGGAGTGGGTAACACCGCCACATCAAGCAGCAACTGGAGCCAAATCAAATCAATTACTATCACCATTTGTTACTCTAGGCTGCAATGACTGTTCACTGGTTATTTACCTGTTGATGTAGGTATAGCTGATGCAGCCTGTGAAGTTCTTGAAGCTGCTGCTTGGAGACCCTCCATAGTAGAAGGTCTTTACAGCAGAGCCTGATGGGGATCTCGCAGCTGATGATGGACGTTTTTTGTCCTGCTTGTCTTTGTCGTCCACTAACAGTGAATACCTACGGTGAACATTTCAACCAGTCAGCCATTCACTTTTTCTTTAGTCACCATATCTTACTATGTATTGATAATTATTGAATTCTTCAGATCTCCAGGTCTTCACTGCCATAGTGACAAAGTAAGGTCCAATATAGCCACAGGGCTCAGAGGATTTCCTCTTAGTGCTCGGTCACACTGCCATGCTACAGCTCTGACTAGTGCAGTCACACTTGTGCCAGAAAACTAACAGACAAATCTCATTGCTGTAATGTGACCAGGCTTTGGACAGGACATACACTCTGACAGTCCCTGTAATATTCTACTGATGTCATATGTGTGTTACTAAATAGTATGATATGATTAATTGAAAGTCATGCAAACTCACAAAATAAAATACAGATAAGAGAGGAACGTCATGAGTCACTTTAGGAATACAGAATTGATACTGACGATAGAAATTGCACACACCTGCATTCAGTAATAAAATACATCTCCCAGTGCTTTGACTGTTTATGCACACAGAATTGGACTTAAAACTTATAATTAGAAATAAACCACTTAATAAACTGATGGAGTCAGTGTTTCTCCTCTTATTTATGTCAGCATCTCATTTTCCTACCAACAAACTGACACTTTCCCCATATTCAGGCTCATATGGGTTAAGCAATCAAATATTCTTGAAATTTAATGAATGGGGATGGAGAACTGTTCTATCTAAGAGGAGTTCTGCTTTCTCCATGTGTAAATTTAAGTCTGTCTAATGTTATACAGCGGAGAGGAAACATGATTTAGAGTTGGTTTAACTCAAAACCCAACACAGAAGTGTACAAAGGACAGCTGTTAGCACGACCCTGCAGCCGTTAAGCTGAATACTTACTTCTGATTGTTCACTGAGGCCACTAAGAAGTGTGTCCTTCCATCGTTGTATTGCTTCTTGTGAGATTTAACTCGGGTGCCTCTGCAGTTCAGCACCACTGCGCCGTTCTCCAGGGAGATGCTGAACTCATCAGACTGAAGTGGGAGAAAATAAGATTACAGTTATTACTCAGTAGCACAGGAAGGCCTTAAGGAGATGTTTTTTTCTATTAAACAAAACCAACCAAGATTAATTTCTTGATTTGTCGTGATTTATGACAAAGATGATCGTGATTAACCTTATTCATTCATTCATTCATTCATCTTCTATACCCGCCTATCCCTTTCGGGGTTGCGGGGGGCTGGAGCCTATCCCAGCTGTCGATGGGCAAGGGGCGGGGTACACCCTGGACCGGTCGCCAGTTGGTCGCAGAGCAACATATATAGACATAGAAACATTCACTCTCACACCTAAGGGCAATCTTAGAGTCACCAATTAACCTAATGAGCATGTTTTTGGTCTGTGGGAGGAAGCCGGAGTGCCCGGAGAGAACCCACTCAAGCACGGGAAGAACATGCAAACTTCGCACAGAAAGAGCCGGTGAACCTTCTTGCTGTGAGGCATGCGCACTACCTGCTGCGCCACCGTGCCGCCCATTAACCTTATTCTAACCTCAAATTCTATTGGAACAGCACTAAAAGCTAATTTTCCCACCCAACCATTTGAAATTTAGCAAAATACCACTTTGTAAACTTTTTTCCATGTGTATCAGGATATAAAATAGTGTTTACCCCTTCACTGTGGTAGAACAGGAGTCCACTGGGCTGCAGCGTTCTAAAGTTGAGTCCTCCCTCAAAGTTGTCGAAGGGTGAAATCTTTGCTGTGGACCCCAGGTAGCTCTCTCCAGTGAAATAGGCTTCACGGGACATCTGTCACAATAAAAACACACCTCAGTGTCATCGCTGCATTACCTTTTGCTCTCTGCTCAGCCTACAGTGATTCCCAGATGGGAAGAGCGAATGACTAATGTGAAAGCTGTTCAACTAGAACAGCCAATTATTTTCTCTCTATTGAGAGTGAAAGTTTGTGTATGTGTGTAGATGTCTGTGAGCCTGCATGTGTGTGCAATCTACTCTTCATCCATAAGCAGAATTGGTTCCAGTGGGACATATGCAGCACATTAAGGAGCACTTACAAAAGACTCCTCAGGGCAGCCGCTGCTGATGCCAATGGTGCCAGGCTCCTCCAGCAGGTTGAAGTCTTTTTTCTGGAACTGGAAGCCTTTCACACAGCCTTTCAGGCCTACAGCAGCAGACAGCTCCGGCCTGTGATGATACACATAATGTCACCATCTTATTGTGAGATTCTTGGCTGTTGCAAACGAGGTATCTATGTCAAAAACATCCTTCTTATGCTGCCAAATTGCAAAGTGGGTCTTAACCATATCTAGACTAAATGAATTGCCTATTTGCCCCATTTGTACACTGTCAGGTATAGTTTCTACAAGGAAATCTCTTGACAAACACAAAGCAATGAAGTGAAACTTTAAAGTGAAATACAAGTTTTCCTTTCACAGGTGCAATTATAGAGTTTTTTGGCTACTTGGGGGCAGAAGAACTTGTGGGGTTGTTATGGCTGACACAACCAAGCAATTGCCTTTTTTTCACATCTAGCAGAGGCACAGCAGCATTCATTTGGACTCATGTTTGTGGCCACCTGTCAAATGTAGCTCCAGTTTAGCTCTGTTTGGGTTTCCACCGACTCCTGAGAATATTTGGTCTATAGCTATTCACACCAAAAGATGGGCAGGTGCATAGAAGACCATGTGTCACACTATCCTCGACACTTGCACTCAGAAACATTTATTGACATCGACAATTCGATACAAGGATCCTCATCAGGATACTGATGAAGCTGAACTAATTGCTCTTTTCAGTGAAAAAGTTCTGCTTAACCCATTGTACACTATCTGTCCAATGTCAAACAGCAGACAGACACAGTTAGCTATTAGTTGGTGAACAGAGTGGAGCATTTAGCTGCTAAAGAGCCACATATGTTTGGAGAGTAAATACTAGACCTACATTTGTCAGGTGGTTAGAGACGCCATTTAAATGAATGCTACGGTTGCTCTGCGTCTGATGGATGTGAAAATGACAACTGTTTGCTAACATGTTTCCTCTAATAATTTAATACAGTGATATGTCAAGGTCAATGCTATATTTACTACTTGTTCCTGTGCCCCTCATTGGAAAAGAAATTAAAAATGCAGTCTTAACAGCTGTGTCATCCACAGAAGTTGGACTCAGACTTTCATAAGTGAAAAATGTTGCTCTGAGCTGAGCTGCCACTTGGGGTTTCAGAAGGGTGATGGCCACTTCAGCTTTGAGTGTTTTGGTCTACACATGAGAAACATGCAGTTCCTGGAAATCAGACTTTGTTGTATTGAGTGTAATACATTTGGTTGCTCATGTATTTAATTGACCTGGATTTGAGAATGCTTGAGGGAGCCCCGCCTATGTAGATATCCGAGAAAGGCAGAGTGGTTTTTGGATTCTCCATTGACTTAACGTGGCTCTTGTCCACCAGTAGGATAACCTTCTTTGACTGATGGTAGATCACTGACACCTGTGCAAATGGCCCAACACCAACAGTTAGAGCAACACACGACTCATTCACAAGTTCAAGATGGAATTGTGTAACCAGCTAAAGAAGAAGAAGATGGAATCTACCTCATGGTATCGTGCATCATTTATCTGCAGCTTTGGTAAGTTATTCTCCAAAAGCTGTGGTCCAGTGCTGAAGCCAAAGTCGTACATTAGGCGCAGGAAGCCATTCTTTAACTCTAAAAGGAAATATTTATCCTGGAAAGAAGAGGCAGAAATACATTAGGATGTAACAGTGACATTTCAGTTACACTGAACAATGAAAACTACATATGCTTCTACACTTCATCAGCTGTCATTATGTCTAAAAGGAAGAAAATGGAACACAATGAATGTATTGTATATGTGGAAATTTCTGTACTGAACTTTTATATCCATTAATACCTAGCCTCTCAAGTCTGAGAGACTCTACATTTAACAAATGGTGAGTTTCTCTGAATACGGCAAAAAATCAGTTTGAGATGCTAGATTTATTCTTGTATTGCAGTATGAACGGTCTGTGGTAGTTTCTCGACTTACCCCATTGACCATGAGGAAAAGGACACCATTGTTTGCGACAGTTCGCACTGCAATATCAAATCTTGTGACAACACCGAATTTGCCCCTCCTCTCAATGTTATTGATGAGTGCATAGCCCGTTCCATCAAACAGGTAACTCGCAATACGACTCTGGGAAAATGCCAACTTGTACCTGAGGGCAGAAGGAAAAAAAAGATGAATGTTTTTTGAATATTTTGAAACAGACTCTGTGATGATCTTCAGATAACAATCCAATAATTCACATGCATCAAAAGGGAGGGCTGGGTTACAGGTTTTATAACAGGCTAATCCAGACATGTGTACCTGGGGCACGGTGTTGATGTAACTACATCCATTCTGTGAGTTTTTTTGAAATTGTATAGACTGATCACATCGTTGTTCAGTGAACCCAACTCGATGCAGCCCACGAAAGGAGCAAGACTCAGAGGAGGAGGAAGCTGGTTAATTAAAAAAAACAAAGAAATGTTATCATTTAGGAAAAAAAACACATGATTTTCCAAAAATTTATTTTCACCCAGGAATGTTTGTAAAAGGCATCACCTTGACATCTGGTGGGACACCACCAACAAAGAACACCATATCCGTGGGGTCGATGTCGAACAGTGAGTCGGTGCCTGGTGCCTCGCCTTTCTGAATGAATTTCTGCTCGTCTGTGGTGCTCTGACTGGGGATGGTCAGGAAGATTTTTCCATGTCTGCCCAGCCTGCAAGCAAAGAGCACAAAGGGGCCCGAGTGACCAAAGTCATTTTAGCACAGTATGACTCAGAGAGACAGGGGCCTCATGGAAGAACATGATTGTATTCTTATCAGCCTTCTATCTTCCTTCTTGAGTCACACTCACACAAGTCAGATTCAGCAAACCCTCTCGACTGCACAAACTTGTATATTGTTTGTTCCGACTTGATGAATTCCACCTGTCCGTCAGTAGATGCACTATAGTGAGGTCAGATTATTAGCATAATAAGTGCAAGATTTCTACCTAAGGCTCCATGGTCCACTATGGTTCGTTTACAAAAATGTTACCAAGGAAGAATTTCAGATGCCAAATACATGTCAACCTGCAAAGAGACCCTGAGGCAGCTGTCAAGGATTTTTGTCATAATGACTGAACTGAATAAGAAAAGAAAATAAATAAATAAATACATCCTCCAACCTTATTAATTTGGAAAGCTGTGGTGGTAATGACATGGTTAACAGTTCATACATTTTACATTAAAGGAGTCCTGTGGACTTTATTATAAGCAGTGTTTACACTCACTATTACTCACCAAAACCCACTGTATGCATGTTTGATGTCTAACAAATGTGTTGTTGAATTTACTTCTTCTGCAAAGCTCACTTAGTAGCAGTCCTCTTCTTCACTGCCTTTCATTGTTCACAGCTACACTTGCTGGTGCATCGCCACCAATGCAGTGCAACAGCATGAAACTGCTGGCCAAGTGTACAGGAGGTGTGCATGTTTGTCATTGTGTGTTCGTTTTATACAAGCAAAACAGGGACCCAGCCGTAAAAACTTTGCCCCACTGTGTTAATGAGACACTTAAATTCATTCAGATTTAATTATTGGAGAAAATCTTTTCATGTGGCAAGTTCTATTAAATCACTTTAAAGCAGCACTTTAACAAATCTGTTTTTATATGAGTGATTCTTGCATGAGGCCCAAAATTGACACCTAAAGTTCATTACCTCTCAACTTTGATGTAGTTGAAGACTGCGGGCCATTGGCTGACGGGCTTGGAACCCAGTGGGATCTCAATATCTTCACCCCCGAGGTTGTACACATACACCAGGTTGTCATTCTTGATGGCCAGTCCCATGTAGTCTTTCCTACCCTGTGAACAAAAACAGCAGAAATCAGCATGTTGCATCATGGTGAGTTTAATATTTAATGTGAGTTCACCTTGAAATATGGTGCTATCAAAAACATAAACATCCTTCATTTGTGACTACCAATAGTATTCATGCTCAAGCTATTATCCCACTCTGAAAAGCTGTAGACAAACACCAGTGCATAGACTACAGTGACAGGGATATCACCACGGTGAAGTGCTGTTAAAGAGAACAGAGAGGCCTCACACTGGGTAGCTGCACTGTTTCTGTGTCCCAGTGGGTGGAGGCTAACGGTATTTATGTAAATGAACTCCAACTTTGAAGGCACACACATGCACTATTGTCACGGGCGTCTCTTGGAGACCTTTTGAAAGGGGCAACTGTGCTCTTTCAAAGCCTGTCACTCCTGCCCCCGTGATCACAACAAACTATTCATGCCCGTAAGCTACTCCCAGCCTTTCATCTCTGGCCTGGGCCTCTGCGTGCAAGTTTGTGAAGCTTCTGCAGCAGACCTGGGCCACATATCCACCATAAAACCTCCTAGCTAAGTAGCACTTATTTAACAGATCCACCGTGCTTTTACTTGATGTAATGGCTCCCAGTTGCACCCACTTAGCATTCTTCGTGGTAGGCATTTGTTTTATAGTAACTCATTACCCCAGATGGCAAAGCAACCACTTTTGTTTTCACTGGATTCCTCACATTTCTGTCTCCCAGGTATAGGATGAAACGGTCCTCGATGGGATCTTTGTCAGGGTCCACTCTCATGAACAAGCTGATGGATGTCACTGTCTTCAGTTCTTCCAGGTTGCTGTGAGGGTGAACCTCCACTGAGGACTGACCATTGAACTTCATGGACACTTGGACCTAGGGTAGAAAACAAAGCACAGTGACTTAAAGTGTTTGGTGTAAACTGAATCGCAAAAGTCTCCCATAGAAAATATTCATTATCCAAAGAAGGACATCTCCATGTTACCTATGAGCAACCAACTATCTTATTAGAGTCCAGGATATTAATATGGTTTCTGGCTGCTTAATGAATAGTGTGAATGTTTATCAGGTTCTTCAATCAGTTCAGTAGTGATCAGTTTGACATGTGCTTTCATGGGTGTACAGTTGGAAGTTTTATGCATGCTAACGTAACAAATGCAGTATCCAGAATGAGGGGCCTTAGCCTAATTTCATGCTAATGTTACTTGTGTATGGGGCCATCTGTTCTCTTAACCTGTGCTGTTTATTGATGGTTTGGTCAACACACACTACCTCTCTCACTACCTGTACACTGCTAGGAGCTGCCATAACTCACTTGAATTCTATGTATAATGTTAACAAGGCAACAGATGTCTATCAATGGAAGGCGTGCAGTTTAAAAATGTTTGGAAATGCGAGGACAAGGGCTGCATACAAATTAGTGTCAATGGTGAAACTGTCCATACATAAACAACTGTGTCATGAGATTATGGCAGTGGTCTGTGCATGCATCCTTGATGGTTACTAAATAGGAAGCGGGTCTTAAAGGGAGCTTGATCTGTTTAATGTAATGCACTAACTTTCTTGGCCACACTCCTGGCCTGGGCTATGAGCTCTCTGATCCTCATGATGTTGGTGGTCACATTGACAGGCTTCTTCTCCTCCACAACCTTCAGCTTGTCCAGCAGTTTAGGAACAAGCACATCTAGGTTCTCCACTACAAGTTACATTGAATGAGAGGAAACAAGAATTTAAACATGATGATACAAACAAGACATTGAGGAAAGTGAGCAATCTCATGAATGGTACTACAAAAAGGCAGATTTTACACTGAGGATATTTAAAATATCCAATATATGTACAGTATGTGTTACAGCAGTTATGACACCTGCTTCGCCGGCAGACAAGACAGCCTGTTCATAAGCATCTGTAGAGTATTCATTGTTTCTCATGTTGTTGGCCCACTCCTCCACTTTGTTGGCGATGGGCATGACGGTTTGAAGAACATCTGCTGAGCGGTTGAGAGTCTCCTCAGCCACTTTCAGGGTGAACTCCAGTCGCTGTGGTGTTCTGTCTGTAATGGATGCAAAAGGCAAGAAAGAAAATTGTGATATTGGGGTCTAAAGCATTTAGGTGATGGTGAAAAATGTCCTGCTAATTTTTTCAAATCATCAAATCATCTAAATAACTGAATAGAAGTACATTTGTGTTACTCAGTCTAAAACATCACATACATCCAAAAACAGTGTTCCTGTTAGTTTGGACAATCCACAAAGTAGTTGATGGAACCCTTTAATTCAAATTCAAAGGAACTCGCCTTATTGGCAAAACTGCCAGTAATAAACTAGCATGTCTTAAAAATGGGAAAATGATAAAACATTGGTCCGTCTCTGGTTTTGCCAGCAAAACATCACACTGCTACTTTAAAATAACTGAGCAATGCCTTACCTTTGTGAATTCCACTGATACCCTCCACTATTTCTGCAAGTTTATTGGTGTTTTTGTCCATGGTCTCTTTGGTCTCCTCGATGTATTTCATCTTGTCAAGCACCTCAGTTTCTACCTCTGTCACAGAGACATACAGTAACTGTCAAAGAGACATCTGATGGACATATTTACAGTGAAAACCTTTCAGTGATATGTCAGTCTGTGACAACCCCATACCAATTTGTTCTGAATGTAACGAAACAGACTCCTTGAAAACATTGTCGCTCTGCGTCACCAGGTACCCAAGCTGCACGTTGATGCCAGTGATGGCCTAAAACACGAAGCACATAACAAAGCTACAGAATGGTGACGGGAGTCTCAATGGATGCATGCTGTGTGTTTCTGTGGTGTAACATACATCTTCAGCTCTCTGGGATAAGTTGGCGGTGGTGAGTGAGGTGATATTGGCATCGTCGATGTATTTCACAATGTTGTTGTAGACGTTGGCAGCACTTATGGCTCTCTGCACAAAGCCATTGGCATCGCTCTCTCTCAGATCCCTGAAGGACACAGGATGATAGATGTTACAGTCCAATTTGAGTGTTATATTACACATAATACCATCAAGAAATTCTAGTGCTCATGGAAAATCCTGTTGAACTAAAGCTGCACTAATCAATATTTTTATTTTAACAATGAATCAAATGACTCTGTATACTGTGAAAAGGGTGGATTGTAGTCATGAACCCACAGAGAATTATCACCCAACTCCTCAGGTCTCCTCAGCTGTATATGACATTTTAGCATCTTGTAGCTAATTGTTTTGGTTTTTGGGCCACAACTTTACAGTTCAGTTTTGCTCCACTACTCTCATCGACCTTGTTTCAAGTAGTGTTAGCCAGCTGCTCCCTGTTAAAAAAGTTCCGATAACCCCAATGTACAGTAACTGTTCAGCACCAAACAGCAGACGTACAATGTTAGCAACTAGTGAAGCAAATGAAGAGTGAATATTTAAAATACATTTGGCAAGTGGCAAGAAACCGACTCCGAAAGCATGCTAATGTTGCTCCAGTTCTTGCTAGATGTGTTAATTGGTTTGTTATTACTGACATGATGGCAATAACAGCCTAAGAAGGTGATGATATGATGGGGTGTTTTCAGCTTTTTCTGCTGCCCCCAAGTGGTCCGCAAAAACAAACAATTATTAAAGCTTTAAGATTCCTTTAAGTTTTTTTTTTTTTTTTAATTTTTCAAATGACTGATTATTATGTAGGATTAACTAAAAATAAAAAATGTAGTGGTAGCAAAACTAGCACTAGCAAATTGTGGCTAATGAGGAGCATATTAACAACATTCTAGCTTTGCACTGTTGCGTCTGTAAACCTTTTTTTGCAGACAACATTTTGACAAAAAGCCCAGGCGTAAATAATAAAATGAATGACGGAGGAATTTCTTTTAATTCCTTCACTTTCAGTTTCCAGATGTTGTGCATGCTGGCTCACTGTGCTGTCATGGCTTACTGGGACACTTGAAGGGGACTGAGCCATCATGAATGTTATTTTTAACACCTGTGCTTTTCCTACGGTGACAAGTCAAATGTTTTCTGTGAAAAAGAAACTTATAAAAGTCACTCTGGTCAAAAGTCACAACTTAATATACCACAACTATTATTAAGAATAAGGCTCTCATGAAATCAACAAAAACAACCATGAATGTATCTGCAAACAAGTAGCCTGATATATTTTATTCGTCTGTAACAAAGAGCTCCAAAAACTATTAAAAACACATTAGTGCGCAACACGGTTATTCACTATTCATTGAACACTCTGTTCTTTATTTTGAAATAAATTTCATACACTGCATTAATAAAAATACTCACTTGTGCAACAAATGTGTATTAATCTGTATCTGAAAATAGTCCCCATAAATGCACTATAAACAGCACTCCTGTTTAAGTAAAATTTGTTGTTTGATTTAGAATGTTATGGAGCCTTTTTTGAAAATTGAACTGGATGGTATATTTCATATAGAAAGGTTTATGTTTTTAGTAAGACCTAGTGGGGTGGGGGCTCAGTGCATTTTTGGTTTTGCTCTTTTCTTTATTTGTACGGATGGGTTTAATACAAAACAGTGTCTCACTCCTCCAGTTCGTTGGCCTGTTTCTCCAGCTCCTCAGCATGCTCGTCGGCCCTCTGCACCAGATCTCTGTCAGCCAGGGAGAGACGCTCAGTCTTATCCTTCAGCCTTTGGCTGGCGCCATCAATTGCTGCATGGTACTCGGTAACATTCTGTATGCAAAAGTGTATGCGTGCAAACACACAGATATATAAATATTTCATTTACTATTTGCCAGGACATTCCACTGCTTTACATTTATGTCCTATTGTAGGAATCTTTGTACCTGGTGATTACTTAAAATCCATAATAGAAGAAAACACACACACACACACACACACACACACACACACACACACACACACACAGACACACACACACACAGACAAGCTAACATTGTTATGTCAGGATGACTGTAATTCCCCCCAGAGTAACTCAATAAAGAGCTACTGGACAAAAAAGGGAGAGCTGTTTGAGAACACGCCTTATTCAATCTCTAGCAATCCACAAATTGCTTCCAAATCAAATTGGCCAGCTTTAGAATCTGCCACAGCCTGCATCTCAGGAATCCATTTCATGAATAAATTCAATGCAGGCTCTGAGATATTGCAGCTCCATATCAAAGTCTATTAGATTATGATACATACTCCCTCATTCAGTGAGCCATAAAGAGAACCTTAGCATCACTGGACAGCAGGGACTCCATTTTCACCCTTGACCCCAACTATGAAATTGTCATGGGTCATTACAGTCATGTATGTATTCACCTGCACTATGGCATCCACCTCAGCCACAGTCCTCTCTGTTTCAGAGATGAAGCCTCCTGCTATATCCAGTGTTTCATTGACAGCAGCGTGGTCCTCTACCAGTCTCTGCTGCCTCGCCTGAGGGCCAAAGGAAATAAACATGATAAGTTAGCCACAATTCAAGCTTCAGAACTTATTCCAATACTACTGTATCATTTTTCTGTCTTTATTAGATATGATGCAGTAGAAATAGATATGAAATGAGAAGGTGGATCTCCAGATGGACTCGAACAGGATGACTCTGCAATTACATATTTAGTGTGTTAAACCTCAGGGGCCATGGCCACCAAACACCCTGAAACACTGTTTTTAAAGGAACAGTTTGTCATTTCAGCAAATACAATTCTTCACTTTCTTGCCAGGAGTTAGATGAGCAGATCAATACCACTCATGTTTGTATGCTACAGCCAGGAAGCGATTTGCTTAGCTTAGCATGAATACTGGAAACAATGGGAAACAGCCAGCCTGGCTTTGAAGCTGAACACCTTCCATCACCTATAAAGCCCACTAATAAACATATTATATCTCATTTGTACAAGTTGTAGCTACAGTACAAGGGGAGGTACACGCTGGAAGTATTTTTTTGCGAACGGCAGCTTATCCATCGCAACGCACAACACTGTGCAGCATCTCAGAAGGTTGCTAGTCAACCTTGTGGTGACAACAACACTCTGAACTCCTGTCATTTGTTGCTCACAAAGAAATAGCTACAGCACGAACTCCCTGTAAAACCACTGACTGTTGTCTTCTCATGCTTCCAGTCTTTGTGCTAAGCTAAACTAAGCTAACTAAACAAATCATCCCCTGGCTCCAACTTTGTATTTAACACAAGGACATGAGACTGATAGTTAAAGCGAACCCTAATTTTTTTGTCTAGATTCAAATTTAAAGTTTAGTCTGTATTTTACTTTTTATGTCCAATTGTGGGAATTGTGGTTCTAGCTTGTTATAACTTTTTCACACCGTGCTGGTGTTCACAGATGAAAAACTATGATAATGGGGCGTCCAGGTGGGAGAGTGGTTAACATACGTACACATGGATGCAGTATCCCCGGTTTGATAATTTGACTGCATGACTGGGTATGGCACAATGATGAGATCATTTGATTGGCTGTGGTCACCCAGCACTGTGCACATTGTGGCTGCAGCTAGTGTCGACTGGTCTGTGCTGAGGCTAGGAAGAGCCCCAGATTAGGAGAGGCTCCATGTTTGGTTAGTACACCATTCATGGCATTGATTTACAGCAGAGACCCTGATCATGGAGATCCCCACTCCTGATAACACATGCGCACGCAAATACACAAACACAGACACACACAGAACTCAGCAGCAGCTGTTCTGCTGGACAGCAGAGCCATAATGTCAACCAAGGCATGAAGACGAGGGCTGAATCACAACTTCCTGGATCCAAATTCCAACCACACATGATTTTACACAGCTGTAAATCAACAAATCCAGAGGAAATGACATTAAGATACGGCATATAAACTCAAGGTCTGAAAAGCCCGTAATAGTGTTTTTGCATGTGTTAACTCATTTATTACAAATCATGTGTATTTACATTAATGCCAAACATTTTTCTTGGCATATGTTTGGATATTTAGATGTTTTAAAGTTATTTATACATCTCACTACAGTATGAACATGAACTTACAGAGGTTTAAAACTTGCCTCAAATGCTGCAAGTAATCCAGCACAAAGAGCAACATGTCTGATATTTATTTATTCAAATATACTGGGATCACTGGGCCTTTAGGGTGGTTCCTGTGTTACCAGGGAGAATGCGAGGTAGATGTTAATATAATATGTATCCCTGGCTACATTATGATAGATACACATAGCAAATCCTCCTACCCAGAGGTGGAAATATGCAGTATATCTGTGTACATACACCACTATATCTTTATGATCACTCTACCATACATACTGAATAATTTCTGAGCAGTCTAAATCTTGTATGGATAGTAATGTGTTGGGGGCAGAATGTATCATGGGACAATAAAGTCAGGTTTTCTGTGTGTAGACTCAACATTATGATGGGAAAAATTAACATTGCTGCATTGCTCCTAAGCCCTCCGTCCCCAATCCTGTGTGATCCTCCTCCGAATACAACAGTCCAAAGCTCCCACAGATGGTTTTGTGTTTCTGTAGACTTCTCTGACATGACTGACAAACAACAACCAGATTTCTCTCTAACAGCCTTTTGCAACTGTGCAGTGCATGCTAAAAATTGGCTGTTGTGTGTTTTCGGGGCAGGTACCTCTGTGTGATGGAACAAATCTCAACATTGTTTGAGGAGATAAAGCAGACCACACTTAGAGGAGGAACTCCATGCCAGAACACTCCTTCACAGAGGGGAGGACAGCTCCTTAACAGGACTAATGCATCCATTCTGACAGATACAGTATGAGACGCTGCAGGAGAGATGAGAGAGGGGAGTGGCACTGGGGGGGGAATCACCTGATTCCTCTGGAATTTGAGGATGTTGGCTTTGTTCCTGTTGTCCATCTCCTGGACGGTGCTGGCAGCTTTCTGGAGAAAGCCCTGAGCATCAGACAGCTTGGTGGAAAAGCGGGACAGGACCTCCCTGACGGGTGGGAGGCGGCCGTCTGTGATGATCAACTTCTTCTCCAACTGACGGATACGCCTCAGCACTGCAAACACCATCAGAAACATGAGCCATTACTTTACAGAATCATCATTAGTGTAATATTTGAGTGACTCAGGACTTGCTACTGAAGACATTCGGGCCAAAACGGCTATTTCTGTTACTCTGTTGCTGGATAAAAATCAAATATGTGTATATGCGTGTTTGGTAATGGTGGACTGGTGATGCAACAACATGTATCTAATTATATGCTGTGTCTTCGTGTGTGTGTCCAAATGTAATTGTGTTTTTGTGACACAACAATGCTTTTTTCTTTATTGTTTAAGGTAATTAAAGTTCTATCAGCACATATTCTTGTATAGCAGTGTTTGTTTTCATAATAATCGAATGAAACATGAATCTTATGAGTTTGGCGACCCCCTGACCTTTAATCTAGTGCCACAAGCAGGTTACTATTTTTGGTTCAGAGTGAAACGTGTCGACAAGTACTGGATGCCATGACATCAGATTCAGATTTCCTTGTTCCGCTCAGAATGAAGTACAACAATGTATTACTAATTGTCTGCTGACTTTCATTTGGCGCCACTGTGTCACCATTATTTGTCCAATACTTTACTGGACCAATCAGCCTCTCCTGTGCAATATTTTGAGTGCAAATTAGCAAATGCTAACACGCTAACATGATAGGATGGTGACCATGGTAAATATTACCTGCTAAATGTCAGCATAGTTTCACGTGAATGGACACAAATGTTCTATATTTATCATGACACTCTGCTCGACTTTCAAACTGATAAAGAGGGACACAGGACACAGAGTAACAAAGTCTGAGCTGGGCCGTGGTCACAGGACTTTCACACAAGACACTCCAGTGTGAAACCAATAGTCCTTTGAACCCAAACCACATTCTTTTTCTAAATCTAACCAAGCAGTGTGGGTACCTAAATCTAAGCCAACATGACCACCACCATAAACATTTCTCAGCAAGCTTTATTTTGAAAGTTTAAAATGAGAATGATGGATGCGGTTCTTCTAACTGAAAGTCCTGTTGAGTGAAAAAAAATGGAAAATTCATGTCCATGTACATGAATCCTGTAGCTTAAATTTTGTATTTATTTCAAAAACTGCTGTGATGCTGTGTTGTCCATTGCTGGCTTTTGGGGAGGACAGACATACTGTAATTTCAGCAGTATCAGGTTGGTATTTCTCTCTCATTCACATGGCTGACTGGACAAATGGATCTTTTCCAGAGCTGTTTCTGCTCTTTCGTTCGTGCATTCAAACCTGAAAAACACTACAGCTGTTTTAGAAATTTGTTGTGGCTTTCAAATGAAAGGCTGAATTCAGAAACAACAAAACACATCCTTGCTCATATCAGTATCCCCAAGGGTTTTGCTGCTGCAGTCTGAAAAATCTCTTTTGTCTGGGTATCAGAAGCTTGGAGTGGATAATGGTTAAGGTTAGCAAATGCTAGCTAAAATTATTGTTGTACAATACAGTTTACTGACTTCATTACTATTCTCTTAACTTCTGTTATGCTACAGTCACTTTTAGCCCGTAATGGTCCTTTATCAGCCATTGTTCAGAAAAATGTACACATGTTCACTATAAACATTAGTTGAAGGTCACCAATTGATTTTCCTCACATGCACACAGTTTTCTGGAAACATGTAGGCCTTGATCGTTATGTTTCTAATCTTCATTCTCCACTTTAATGGTAAACAAGCACAAATTCGCAATTGCTGTGTATGTCCTCACAGTCATGGGCTTCAGTCGACTCGTCAGTGGCGATGGGCTCTCGTGGAGACAGATCCAGTGTCCTCATCCAGTTCACCATTCCCTGGGCCACCTCAGTGTTCTGTCTGACCACCTCTGGATCCACATCCTGATGAACACTGTACAGCTCCCAGTCATGGATCATCTCTGTGCACATGCAATTATACACATATATCAGTTAGCAACCACAATACGTGTCAACCAGACTGCAGATACTGTATATTTAAAATGACTGTATGCAGCCTGCAAAGCTCCCAAAAGCTAGTCAATAATGTTCATTATTGCATTATTAGCAGAGCTGTTTGGTACCTTCAATGCGCACATTGAGATCCGTGAGGTTTGCGCTGAGCTGCTCAGCCAGGGTGAAGGTCTCCAGCGTGTCGTTGTCTAACTCGTTCCCCAGAGTCTTCACCACACTCTCCTGGAAAACCAAAGCAAAAACGAATCAGTGACACATCAATCAGTGACTGAAGTCACTGGCCTCGAAAGACCAAGCTGGAACTCTCAGGTGTCAAAAATTAGACAGAGAAAGAATTTTAACAACTAGAACATGTCAGGTCCAACTTTGTATGCTGTCTTATGTTGTTAAGACCCTGCAGTGGAAATAATGCACAGAGTTGACTGACATACTGTACAGAAACACATGAGTATGCAGTAAAGAAGCTAGAAACACTTTAGTGGAGTTGTGGGTGAAGACGTTTTAATTTGATTTTTGGGATGTATATGTTAAGCAATGACGCATGCATGTATCTCTAGGGAACAAACATTGGCTTCAATTTCTAAAGCCTTCCCTTCAATGGTTAATGTGCATGAAATAAATCATGATGGCTTTGCTGACCGACTCTCCCAGCTGTTTGATGTCCAACACTACAGCCTCTGTGGCCTCCTCCAGCTCCCCACTCTGGGCCTTCATCAATGAGGACTTGTTTCTCCAGCCTTGAAACTGAGTCTGAGATCAAAGGAAATTAATTCATTTATTATACCACATTATAATGAATTAGGAATGGTGGAAAGCTCAATGTACAGTAAGGAACATGTAAAGGAAAAATTAAACATAGACCTTATTGTTGAACAGGACTAATTTGTGATGTTCACTGCATTTCAAGAACTATGGTGTATTGCAGCACTGCAATTGACTTTTTCACTGTATCATCTTGATACAATGATCCACTTTCACTTGTTAGTTACTATTGTTTTTTTTCTCATTTAGTGTTGTTCAGGTTGTGTTTAGTCAGAACTGTTTTGTTGGAAAACTGCTGCATGGTGACTGGACACAAGGTGGATGAAAACAGTGAAACTGGACCAAACAATACACTTGTGGGTCATAAAACCGAAACAATGAGCTAGAAGAGGCTAAAAGTACCTGCAGTCGATGAGCAGTGTAGTTGTAGTATTTGAGCCTGTCGTTAGCAGCAGCCCCAGTGGAGATGTTCAACACTCCGACTTTCAGCTGGTCCAGTGTCTTATTGGAGAGCCGCAAGTCCCCAATCAGATGCCAAATGCACTCATCACAACCTAAAAGCAAATAAGTGATGACAGCATTACAGCTCAGCTGTAATGTGCTACAAATTTGAACAAAGTAGTGGTAGTGGAGTCTCTGCTACAGCTGTTAACTCCACTTACTGATGTTGCACAGGTTGACTGTTGCGGCCTCTGGCAGACACTCTCCTGTATGCATATCACAGTGGCCGCTCTCACAGTCACACTCTGTAAAAAAAAAAAAAAAAAACAGAAGCAGATGCAGTTCATCACACAGTTTAAGACAGAAAGTTCTGGACATCCGTCTAAATCTTTGATCAGCTGGAAAGAGTCAGTGCAGTTATCAAATATATATCAAGATCCCATAGATGGTGTTTTGGCTTTAGGCCTGCACATCTGTCTCGTGGTCTCTCTTGTGTGGGACTGATGGTTTTAGCAGCTGTGTGTGTGTATAGATTTGGGCTGCGTGGTGATGTCATTCAGCTCTCCACAGAGTCTCCGGCCACAGGGTCACAGCTCTCAGCAGATTCTTCTCTGACATCATGTACACCACTGTGGTGGTGGGTGTGGGAACTTGAGTACTCAGCCCAGACTTTTCTTCTGGGAAAGCGTTATCTGCACCCCCAGACCATTTGTCTGGGGGAGAGAACACTGGACACGCTATATGATGGACAGATGACTTACTCTGGCAGCCAGACGGGCTGTAGTCCCAGTAGCCTGGGAGGCAGCGCTCGCAGTAACGACCTCCAGCCCCCGGGTGGCACGGACAGCTGTGGGTGAGAGGGTGGCAGGTGGTGCGGATGGAGGCTGGCCCACATTCACACCTCCGACAGCCCTGACAGCTGGAGAAACCCGAGTAGCCCTCCTAGATTACATGAATGAAGAACAGTGTTAGAGCCCAGTATCTGGCTGTTCAAGTTCATTTTCAAGCTTGTTGTCGTGAATCATTTAAAGCCTAATTCGCTATTTTGGCTATAATTTATATCACTCAAGAAAACATCATACGCATTAGAGTAGCTGAGAACATTACAACAGTTCGGTGGATTATGGGACACAAGCACTATGACAATCAGACAGATTGTCCCAGAAACACTTTAGCCAAATTATCTACACCACTTTATTTGGAAACAAAACTCAACTAAGCTGAAATGTTGGTAATAATAGAACGGAGATCAAATCTGAACCAGGATAAAGGATGACCAAGGTTATTATCAAGGTTTATATCCTTGATAACCAAGGATGTAAAGCTTGATGCATGTTTTTATAACAAACAGCATGATTTTACAGGTCACCTTTGTTTTAAAATAATGCTTCTGAGGTGCCATTTCAACTACTTTCTTCTCTTACACTTCAAATTAAGTATCAAGACATATGCTACAACCATCTCAAGGGCTTTTTCTCAACTGACAGTTCAACTACTTTCATACTCTTCAAAAGAGAGTCCAGCTATTTTCAGCCAATGCACCTCAAATAACACTTCAATTGTCTTCTGCACTTTCACTTGAGCTGACACTTCAGCTCACTGCAGTGATTAACCTTTTACCAACATACTGGATAAGCACTTCAACTGACACCTCAACTCCTATCACTCCTATCAATGCTACACATGAAATTCCTGAGTCTCCCAGCAGAAATACCAGCTGGACTGGGAAGTCAGGCGGTTCCTCTCACCTCACACTGGTCACAGAGTCGCCCAGTGACGCCTGGCTTGCAGTGACACACTCCTGTTCTGTCGTCACATGAAGAGGTTCCGCAGCTATTGCACTCACACTCTGTGACCGACATATGTGCATGCAATGATGAGAACATTAGACGTCAATTGATGGCATAAGCGCAGTGGAAAGGGTTATTTTTGGACTTGCAGGACCTCAAAAGGCATACGGTAATCCTTGATCCTGAATTGTGACCTTGTCTAGTTTTTCCACTGAACAGCTTCAGGATGTCATACACACATAAAGCAGAGAGCAGTGAAAAACAACAAAAACTACTCTTAACTCTGCTGCCTATACTGTATAGAATCATTTTAATATCACTGAGATGAAATACAATATGCGGTAAAAAACAGAATTCATTGAAGCTGTTTGTATGCTGACTCCAACACAGTGTGACATAGCATCTCAGGTCATCTTGTGCTGTGCTACACGGACCTGGAAGAATGCTGAACTCTTGTCAGTGGTCTATGAGAGGAATGTCCAGCAGTCTGCCAGAGCAACTGTGTCAACAAACTCAATTTCCCTGCCTTCAATATACATCCTACTTTAATGCTGGTTTAAGATACACGCTTAGAATTGTTCAGGTTTCATAAGAACATTAAGCAACAACTGCACCTTCACTCCAGCATTACCTTTGAACATGGAAGCTAACTAATATCGTCAGTCAAGTGTGGATCACACATCTCTTGAATAAAGGTTAAGGAGGGAGTTCACCCTTTGCTCTCACCTATGCAGTTCTTGGCACTGATGGCGTCGCCATAGAAACCTGGAGCACACCTCTCACAGTTGGCACCGGCAGTGTTTGCCCAGCAGTGCTGGCAGTGACCCGTCACGTTGTGGCACTCGTTGAAGATCAGGTTAGGGTCGGAATTGCCGTTACAGTCGCATCTCTTACAGGAATTACCAATTACCATTGGGTTGCCATAGTAACCTGGAGCACACCTGGATAGGATGATACCACTGCCTGTTAGAATGAGTGAGACATTCTGAGACAAAGACACTTTTGGGTGCTTTTGGGTCTTTGATTTTCTGTGCATGCCAGGAGTTCTTTTGCAATGAAGTCTATTAATGATGGAATTTCTGTCTTTTCAGTGTTTAGTGTCTTGTGGCAGCAGTGGGTTATAGGGGGCTGAGGCTTCCAGTGAAGAACTATCCACTGTCTGCATTCACACTGATTCAGAGAGTCGAAAATCTGTGCATGCTTGTGGAAGCAGCTGTGTGTGTCCTTTAGCAGGTTTCAGCTAGTTTTTAGGTTTGGGTCCAAACTTTCATTTGCAGTGTGTTATACCACCAAATAACAAAATGGACCCTCAGTCAGGTGTAGGTTAAGAATTGAATTTGTGATACAATTCACTTGTCGTTACTCTATTACAACTTTTGAAAAAGAAAAAGCTGCTGTTGTATGGGAGATAGAGTAGTTGATGCATACATACAGCAGATGTTGCAGTCGTTCTCTGGTGGCTTGCACTGGAGCCAAGTCAGTGATCTGTACTTGTTATTGAATGTGCACAAAGAACTTCAGTGCTTCTGCTGGAAGCCGTCTCAGCACTGACCTCTCACAGACATGTCCGGCGTAGCCCTCTTGGCACTTGCACCGCAGAATGGCACCTCCTCTGTCACAGCGCACTGCAAAACTGGCCGGGCACACAGGGGAAAGTATTTCAGACATTACCCACTGCTTGCCAACACACAGTCACGGTCTTATGGCTGCAGAAACAAGAATGGAATAGCTCACTTATTGGAGGGGACGGAGAGGGGGCAGGCACAGGGTCGGCATATGTGGCGTCCGTCCAGGCTGGGGGCCAGCATATAGCCATCTTCACACATTTCACAGAAATCCCCTGTACTGTGGTCCCTGCAGTTCTGAGAGAGATAATATTACAGTTGATGGCAGCATTCTTCCATTTGTGCATGGAAATGAAATGCATTGACTGCAAGTGACTCTGATACTTCAGTGAATGATCATCAATGTGGGAAAACTTACTGTACAAACACCAGTGATGTCATCGCAGTAATCTGCGTGGCCTTTGCAGTTACATGGTAAGCATACATCCTGCTCGCTCAGGAAAAATCCCTTTGCACACACCTGCAGTGGTGACAGAAATATAAATTCTTACTTAAGCAAAAATGTAGAACAGTAATATCAAGCCCCTGACAATGACGTGGTTCAGTTTTAATTCTTCTGTCAAATGATCCCTTTGTACTGCAGTCACCACCATTATATAGCTCCACATTGCATATAGAGTAGGTTAAGTTTCTAAGTTGCTATAATAAACAACTAAAGCAATTTACTGATTGTACTTTTTCAATTTAAATGTGCTTGACAGCAGACAGCCATCTGTCCATGTCTGAAATTTAGTTTGTAAGTGCTGCAGCTAATAAATGAACATTATTAGAGACAGATAATCAGTAATATTCCTAATAATACTGATAAGTGGTTAAATATTTTGATCTAAACGTGTCAGGCAAAAAAGCTAGTGCCTTAAAAAGTCGCCAGTTGTGTTGTGAGGAAATTCCTCTGAATAACAACAGTTCCCACTGACAGAAGGTCATTTTAAAACCTGCATCCTGTCTGATGTTTGTTCACCAGGGTTTCTCAGGATGGTGTAATGTCAGAGCCCCCCTGCCTCCAAACAAAGACACACACACACACACACACACACACACACACACACACACACACACACACACACACACACACACACACACACACATCCCTTTGAACATCTTTGAACATTTGAAGCACCACCATTCATTGAGGTGTACAATGGCACTTTGTGTGCAGACGTCTGTTAGAACTCCATAGTTTGACCTCCTTGCTCCACTCAGGCAACTGGACATTGACGCTTGTGCATCCAGAGCAGCCAGAAGATGGAACATTCCACAGACATCCAGTACTGTACGCTCGCTTACAGTATGATTCACATTTTCCTTTGATTTATTCACAGATGGGCTGTGAGACAAAGGCATGCTTCTGTAGCTGGCTGATGTGAAACATCCTGTGAACAGCAGCACTGATTCTTCCTGCAGACCCTTTTCCTGTGGTTTCCCTGACCCACAGTTCACATATACTTATACCAGGCCCATCCATCTTTACCATATAAATACTCAATGTATCAACCTTTCATGTAAACACATTCTGGAAATTCAACCGATGATGTAAACAGGTTTAGTGCTTACAGAAACATGCTAAAAGTTTTGGCCCCAAATGGTAATCCAAGCCATCAGCAGTAATAAAGCACAAGTTTATGGGGAAACCACTGACAGTCTAAGCTATTTACCATTTGTATAACCACTTAAAAGAGTTTTGAAATGGCTCAGACCTATTAGCCGTGTGACAGTGTGTGATGGGTCAAACAGCTGCAGCATGTATACACAGAGGAGCACAGGGCAGGGGGTGAGGGTTACAGGGAGAGGCAGCAGATGGTCTTGAGGTAGGACATGGACTCTTTAGACTCTAAAATGAGCGGAATGCATTTCAAGTAAACAGCCCAACATCTTGTGAAATAACATTTTTTCTGCCTGTGTTTGGATGATTTGGTGTTGTAGCCTCATCATTTGCCTTTTTTTAATAGAAGCTGCAGACCTAAAAGGAATAGCTGAACATTTTTGGGAAACTGGTTCAGTCACTTTCATTTCCAGAGTGTGATGAGTAGAATGGTACCACTCTCACATTCATTAACTATGAAACTGGAGTCAGGACGTCTTCTGAAGTTAAAAAGTCATCCATCTAAAGTTGAAAATACGCCACCAAACAGCAGAAAGTTGCAGTTGCAGAGACAAAAACTGAAATAAAAGGAGAGTGTATAATGACTTCAAATCAGTGCGAGTGTTGCTCTGTACCTTCTGGATGGGTAAACAGGTGATTATTTCCTAACCGAATTTGTAACAAACAAGTCAAGTTGCTGAAATAACCACATCCAGGACATGACAGACTGCCTTTACAGTAGTCAGTTTTGTGAGAATAAAAATGGCTGACCTGCTAAACTTTTTCACTAAAAAAGACCCAAAGCTCATCATACTGTGGTTTCCACAAACATGTTTGCTTGAATCTCATGACCTCTTTTTGGTTCCTGCCTGTCAAAAATGTAAGCAGATGTAGATGCTGCTAATCTGAGTTTTATGAGCCTTGTCAGGCTGAAAGAACTGTTGTTTTTGTTGTCAGACATTTAAGCAGCAGACATAAAAACTTCAGTTAGAAACTTGACAGGACAGAAGAAGCTCTCCAGAGGAAATACAATTAAACGTTAGGCTTCTGAAGTATATTTTTTCGGACAGATTTATCAGGAGGACGGCTGCTTTACTCCAAACAACACAGATCATTAATCAACATTAGATTCGGACCAAACCCTATTGGAGTATAGGGAGATTTAAATAATGAAAAAGTAAAGCTCCTGTGCCTAATGTGTAAATGTGCACAGTGTCTCTCTTAATGAGGAGACATATTGTTTGTGCTGTGGGCGATCGCAGCAGGTAATGAAATTCATATTTTGCTCATTAATGATGCTTTATTTCACCCACCCAACCCATCCACTATTAATCAGAATGCTGATTTTTATGACCCACCCCACCTGATCCACAGATTATCTACAACTGTGACCCAGGCATCACTGCCTGGTGGAGATCTGCACTCTACTGAGTGCATTGTTCTAGTTTCCTTTTGCTTCAAGGATAACAGCAGGCTACTCAACTGTCCCATAGTTTGTCAAGCCAAAGAATGTCTTTTGACTTATGTTTTCAGAATGATGATACATCACAACATGAACAGCAAAATGAGAATGCTGAGGTTTATCTGTACCTGACAGAATCAGCTGCACAGGTCTATCTATGCTTTAGCAAGCACTGCCAATGACAATGTTTTTGTAGAGGCGCAATTGGGGCAGATAAGCGAAAAACAAGTTATTTTCTGGTTTTGGTTGAACATCTATTCCAATTGCTGATGTGAGGATGAAAACGAGAAAAGCAAACTGAAAAACAGAAAAAAAATACATCGTATATTTGTTCATCCTGTTATGAAACAAGTTGAATGCCGCCTTGAGTGGCGGGTACACAGACCCTCTTTGGGGTTGTCCTGTAATACCGAATCTAAAGTTTGAGAAGTTTGAATAGGAATTTCAAATGTGGTGATAACATTAATTCATCCCTAACTATCATGGAAATTAAAACAATTGCAGAGACATTTGCAGCCTTCTGCCAACTATGAGCACACTCAGTAATGTGAACTATTTCTGCAGCCCTCCCACTGTGCCCACAACAGTGGAGGACAAAGATGACATTCAACATGTTATATTGCCTCTCTGTTTTCATGTGAAGCTGCCTCTTCCAGTGCTCTGCCCTGGCTTTTCAGCATGTATCAGTGTGTTTCCTGTGTGTTGACTAAAAGCTTACAGGGTAGACCATAAGCTTCTATCTCTGCAGTACAGAACCAAACAAATGAAGCAGATATCAAGCTCAAGAACAGGATTTGGCTTTACAGATGAGTGCTGTCCAAAGTCAACAAACTCTGGTCGTGTAGCTAGCTCCAAAACTGTGGCCATGCCCTCTCTCTGCTGTGTGTGTGGGGGTGGGAGGCCTCACAGAACTGGAACTCTAGAATGTTGTTTTATAAAGATAACTTTTAATTGTGATTGGTCCTTCACTTGTGTTCTGTGCATTTTTATGTACAGTACATCTGCTTGCTGACAGAGCTTTTCCAGAGTGGGAGAATTAAGTGGATTATATGTTAATGCTTGAAGGTTGAATCTCATTTCCGCTTTGCCTCCCAACTGCAGCTGAATGCTGTGCTTATATTGCCCTTGAAGAGGGGTTCAGACACTGGATTTAGTCATGCTAAGTCCTCTGAACATCCTCAGGACACTACAGATCCAGGGTCATGAGAATCTCATCGTATCTCAATAACTATGCACAGACAGTCTGGCTGCAGGGGCGAGGCCTCCTCTCTGGGGAAGTTCAACTAAGTCAGACATTTAGAAATAAACATGTACAACAAAAAATAAATGAGGAGGAGATATTTAAATCGCACTGGTTTAGCATTGCCAAGCTTTGGGATTGAGCACCTCCACATTCTCTTTGACATTTTTGACCTACAACCCATTTTCCCAGGATATTTCTTCATACAGCTCTAAGCACAGTCATTATATAGCCACTTACATCTGGCCGCCAAGAATCATAGCTCTCCAGTTCAGTTCTATTGAGCCAATGGACACAAATCAACCCCAAAAGCCACCAAAGCAGCCACATAATGACGCAGTTTAATGGAACGATTCTGTAAAACGATAAAATTGTAGTTCTTCTGTGGCCTGACATCTTCTTATTTGAAGCTACAGACAGCGAGCACAAGCACAGCATGCAGGAATGTGCAGCAGTGATGACTAAGATGACATCAAACCTGTGCAAAAAAGGTTGTCAATCTCATTATTGATCAGGAAATCAGGACATGATTTTCGGTAGATTTTTTACAAACATGCATTGCAACATGGTCCTTAGGTGCTGCGCTAAACATCACACAATCTGGAGAGCAAGATGTTGTTCTAAATTTTCCATTTTGCTCAGATTAAGTTGATGATGATGACGACCCTATACTGCTACACAAGAACGTAGACTCAGGTCAGATTACATTCGGTGACAAAAATTTTAATGCTGGTGTTTCTAAAATTCTTGCTTTCTAACAAATCTTCTCATGCAACCACGGTATGGTTCAGGCTGGGAATGTGGAGCAAATGTGGTTATGGCAAATGAAACATGGTTACGGTAGTGTTAGACATCTACTACATTACCCAATGCATGTAGTTGAGGGTGCATGTTAGTACATACGGAGGGTGGGAGGGATGGGTTTTTAGTGTTGTTCTGTTTTCATTTATATTGTTTTTAACTCTTGTAAAACACTTTGCGTTGCATTTTATTATGTATGAAAAGTGCTATATCAATAAAGTTTGATTGATTGATTAATTGATAAGGCTAGGGAATCCCAGGTATGGTTAATGAAAAACCAAATGTCAAGTGCAGTTTTTTGATAAGACTTGAAATCAAGTCTCCTGCATGAAAAGATGCCCTACATGCACCCCCCCACCCCTGCAACCTCCACACCCTTCCTGCCTCATTCCAATAAGGACACACTACTTTGTGCATTGAGAAAATCTGAGGTGCAGAATGGTCCAATATCTACATAATACACAAAACAGAATTTCTAGAAATACTGCATTGGATGATAAATTATACACAAATAGGGGTTTCACTCACTTCATTGAAGATTATAAAAGACAGAATCTTGACTATTTGCGTGCTGTTTGATTTGCAACAGCTGTGGATACTGGTGGTAGCAACAAGTGCATTTTAATAGCTTTGGACATGACACTTGTATCGACCAGTGGGAACAACAAATATGCCTTGAGAAGCTAAGCTGTCGAAAATATAATGGAAAAAGAGCAACTAGTGTATCTGTTCACAGTGCAGGCAAACTGTAAGTTGAGCAAAAGAAGACAGTTGACACCAGACAGCACTGGCTCTTGTCTTCTGTATCTTGTCCAGTATGTTCACGCATTGTTTCCTTTGAGTCTTCTGTGCATGGATACAACGTTTTAATCATTTGGTAAAGAGAGAATGGCAACTGTTAAGATTCTATATCAGAATGCAAATACTGTACTTTGAATGGCAAATGTGCAACATTTCTGGCCATAAACAGTATCAAAAATAGGCCTGATCATGAAAATCTAACTGATTCTATGTTTAAATCCAGAGAGGAGAACTTAGAACGTAGAAAATTAGAAACTACGGTATAATTTCAGTTTCAGTGAAAACATTCTGCACAGTTGAAACTTTGGCCTCTGATCTAACATCATTTGGAGCTAAACTAAGCCAAGAGAACACTGGCCAGTCGTCCTGTATGCCTTCTCATGCCCTTACTGTCTATTGTGCTGCTCTCTTTCTCTCTCTCTGGGGTGTTGCTCAACATTTAGCAGCTGGTTGCCATTAGGGAACTGTCAGGGAGGGGCAGGAGGGGCATGACAGCGGTGGAGACAGTAACTCAGAGCCCATGTGAGCTTTAGCCTTGGGGTACCTCTGATGACACAAACACACACATGCGTGAACACAAAGCAGGACCGTTGTGAAGTCCAGAGAAGTCCTGAGAGAGATCTCCAGACAGCCAGAACTAATCCCTCCCAAAACACACACAAACCTGACTCATCCTTCACAGCTTTCACCTCAAGATATGCCGACATGATCATCAGCCTTAGAAAAAGTCAGAAACTAAACATAGCTAGGCTAGGACATACAGTTTATCAGCCAAAAAGAGATGAAACCAAATCTGTCTTACTTTCAGCACCGACTGTTGCTGGTCCCCAAGCCTGGCGGCAGAAGCTGGATAAACAATCCCTGAGAGGATGCAGAGAAGGCAGAGGCAGGACAGAGATTTAGCAGCCATATTTGTGTGTTTGCCCAGTGGAGCACTGATCCTCCTCTCTGTCAGTGTCTCTGTCAGTGTCTCCTGGCTGTAGGAAAGTCTCTGGGCAGCTCCTCTTGTGCTGCTGCACCCGTTGGCTTCACTTTTCCACTACTCCGACCTCCAGATGCGGCACTGCGCCTAGTGCTGGCCTGGGCTGAGTCCTGTAAAACAAACTTGTGTGGACTTCCTCCCTTTCTCTCCCTCCCTCCCTGCCCTGATTCCTCTCCCCTAGCGGACTTACGTCTCCCCTGAGCCAGTGCCTAAATCACATACAGATGGGAAGGCTCGAAACTGAGGGAAAGAGTGAGAGGGGGAAAGAGAAAGAGAGAAAGAATGACAGACAGAGAGGCAAATGAGCAACAGAGGGCTTCTGTCTCTTGAGCAGAAAGCAGGCTCGAGGCTGACAGTGCACCCATCCAAACTGCATATCTCTCCCCTGACTGGCAGAGTCAGATTGAATATCTCCATTTGCAGGACCGTGGCACCCTTTCACCTTGGGCTCAACAGGCAGCACCCCCCTCTTCTCTCCCCCTCCCCTTCCCCTATGTTTGGCCAGGGTGGGCAGAGGGTCTAAAGCTTCAACACTCACTCTGCACTCCACAGGCAGAAAAGAAACAGCTGCTCTGATATCCAGGCCCACTTCCACCTCACAGCCCCAGACACAAGCTTTCTGTTTGTTTTCCAAGGTCAGACCATCAAAAGCTGCTAAATTTATAGATATTATGTGAGGCTCTGAAAAGGAAATGTGACTCTTCCAGCACAAAAGACATATTGTCAGTGACTAAAAACAGTAGCTCCCTAAGATCTGAATGGCTGGATACCATGAAGGCTTCTTAAAAGTTGTTTTGCACATGCTGAAGCTAATGCCTCTAAGCAGACATGTCACATGGGCCCAAAGACAGTTGTGACTTCTCCACAAAGACCATGTTGTAAGCAGTTCCAAATACGTCCAAGTTATGTCGCGCTAGCTCATAGGACCATGTGGAAGTTATATGTCTCAAGTGACTTATAAACAGGTTGTCACATTCCAGTTATGTATGGCAGAGATGTCATCCACACAAGAGCAAAACAAGGCCTCAGGCAGCTTGAACTATTCCAAACAGAACCAGGGTTGGATTTGAAATGAAATACACATTTTGCTTTCTTTTTGCATAAGGAAATATAAAATATGCTTTAATTGCAGCCATTTATTCATTTTTCAAAAGAGGATGAGACCATTTTTGGACACATTTGTGGAGACAGCATTGAAGCTTCAAGCCTCTGCAGCAATGTTTCTCATGACAGACGTTGACTGACATCTAAGAGCTGGTGTTGTGCTGTTAACTTCCATGGTGTGCTACAGACTGAGCCACGTCATAACCAAGTGCACTCTGAACGTGGCTATAAGACAATTTTCCCACTTCCAATAAGTGCACACACATAGCCTAGGTAGTTATTTAAGATGTCTGTTCCTGAGCAGCATTTAACATTTGGGAAAGTTTGTATTCCACTCAGAAAGCTGAAGCTAGCAAGCTAGGCTAACGAGCATCCAGGAAATTGGAAGGTGTTTATCCTTGCTAGCTAACATTAGCATTCAATGCCACTGTTCGTATTTTGGTCATTTCAACAGATGCTGAGTGTGTTGCCAAGTTTCCAAATGTCAAAAGGCAAATCTTAAATGAATTTCGACAAAATCAGGAAAAGAAAATGCAAATTAGTCTGTGTCTCCACCGACTAGTGTGAATATTAGGAATATTAGGACATGACGCACATCAAACGTCATGTGGAAAACATGATGAATGGATGACATTGATGTTTATTTCATGTATTCATTTGAGGAAAGTTACAGTCTTTGTTGCATTTTGTTATTATAAATTACAACAACTTTTTAACAGAGACAAGTTTAAAAGCTTTTTTTGCAATATTTTTACCTTTTTTTTAAATTTTACATTTCACAGTAGAAAGGAGAAGGGCCGGTTAACATTAGCCTCAATATTCATCTCTACACCCTTATATTAGGCTACCTGCTTCTGAAAAGACTGTGGTACCATAACAAAGTTAATTGCTGTCTTGGTAGTAACTGTAGACTCCAGATATGCACTTTTGAGTCCATTTTCAGTCTTTATAAAACACTTTCATGCAATATAAATGGCACAGGCACAGTACTAACCACCAGAAAGCTGATGTTAGGGTTTGCTGAACCACAATCTGTTTACTTTACCAGCTCAGTGAGATGGAGAAGACATTTCTTCTCCATGTTTGGTCCACTGCACATTGGTATTCTCTGCACAGGCAAAGCATAAACACCAGAGATCACTCACTGGCCAGAGTCTTATTCAGTGATCAAGGAGGTTTCATAGCTGCAGCACTATTTTCTTACAGTAACTTCTCTACAAAGGGGTGAGTTTGTCTCGGGTGGTCTTCTTTGCCAACCCATTCAGCTAAGGCCATTCATGTGATCAAAGACCACTGCTGGGCCTGGCAGCTGAGTGATACGGCAGGCATGGCACAGTGCAACACTGCCCTCTGAGCCAAAAGCAACAGGGAGAAATCTATCTGCTGTGCTGCAGTGTGAGTATCACAAGATTCCACTTAATGTAGAACAACAAGACTTTGCCACATCCACAGTGTGGATGACACTTGCACTTTACGTTTCTGATCTTGAGCTGACAATATTTTGTATATTAGAATGGTTTACATGTCTTGTTTTTATAATTTTGACCATTATCTCTACTGGAAATATTGTTGTACTCATCATAATCATGATTGGTAAAGCTGTCCATTGCAAACATCCATCACAGTCTACAGACCAACTTCCTTGGAACTACCTTTAGAGACAGTCACCCAACAGGAAAAGCAAGGAATTGATTACATATTCAGACTTATTTTAGGAGCAGATTGCTCCCAACTCATGCATGCTAGCTTAGGTTAACTTCCAGATCAGAGCAGAAGGAGAGAGGCATGGCAGCCTTTGCTGAGAGAGCTGAGAGGTCAGAGGGTCCAGCAGGTCAGCCCTCTCCTCTCAGCCTGTGGTGTCTCCTTACACTCTCCACACATACCAGAGAAAACTATAACCTCTATAACAACTAACACCTTCTCACTTTAATGGTACACACTTACTGGTACTGTAGTTCTGCATGCTCCTTGGGCAGAAAAGAACAACTTTTCAAAGATGAATAAATGTTTGATATTAGATAGGTAGCATTATGCATGTACAGTTTGCATTGTGAAGCAAGAGACACAAAGAAACTCAAGTTGTACACAAGTTGTAAACAAGCCAACAGTTTAGTCAAATCTAAAACACTTCATTTGGTGCTAAAACTGAAAGTGAGCAAACTCACAATTTTGGTAATTACTACTCATAGCAAGGATGCAGACTTACCAACTCTCTCAACTCTCTCAAATGTAATAAACTAGAATTATCCATCAATGGCAAACTGCCCATTAGATATCTTATACACAAATTTGACTATTTGTAGTGTGGATGGTACAAGTAGAAACTTCGAGATTTCAATACTTCTTGTGTACAACTGAAGCTAATGCTAATGGCATTACAGGAAAAGTTTTGAAGTTCCCAAAATCATCATGAATCATCCATTTGGGGACCATAACTATCCATATGGAATTTCAAGGCAATCTGGCCAGTAGTTGTAGAGATATTTGGCTGTGGACCAAATTGTTGGACTGATCAATGTTACTCTTGTTAAGGCCTCAATATGCTTCAGTTGAACTAGTTTGGACAAGTTGTCATCTTCTAAATTGCCACACTTCAATAATGAAAGAAAAAAAAAGAGTATGTGTGAAAGGGTCAAATAATTCTGCCTATTTGCATCCCTCCAAACACCTGTTGTCAGTTTTGGATAGTTTCACAAACCCGCGGCTAAAAAGAGAATGTCACATGCTGTTAGATGCACTGAAGTGCACTTCGCTTGAGGCATACTGACACCTTTATACAGTACAAAATCTGCACTCCTTGATGTTCTAAACCTTATTTACAGGTTACATGTGAGTTAAGTCTGCCAGTTCTAGGACTCCAGTGCTCTGCAGTCTAGTGCTCCAACATGAGTTACTAGAACACCCAAAAGGAATGATGCCATGTTTATTCTTTTTGCCTCCACCTGTGCTTTTCTTACTATGACAATTCAAAATGTCTGCAGTGAAAAAAGTCTGTCACAAGGTGACAAATGAGATGATAGCTAATGTTCAATGCTATACACCCAGACCTTAAGGACTGTGTTAATAAAAGAGTGTTTAGGGATTTAAGTATCCTTTTCCAGTGGAACTAAATATTTTAGATTTACATCCAAGTTCATGTAAGCATTCAAAGGAGTAAACATTTAGATAGATGTCTTGTATAGGTTCCAATGCAATTTCATCAAAATCATCTTTATAGCATATACAACTACATCTCTTCTGTGGGATCCTCTTACTGTCCCGCTTATAGACTGCTTCACAGTTTCTCTCAGTGTGTGAGTTGAATCTTCAGGGAGAAGAGTATCTTGGCAGTGAGTGTTGATTAGAAACAGATGGAAGAAGGAGTGTGAGAGGGAGCGATAAAAAAAAATGTACAGCAGAGGTCTGACTTGGTGGGAAAATGGAATGATTCAATCTCCACTCACGTAAGCTGTCCTCACTGAAAACTGAAACTATCTACAAATCACATGTGTAAATGTTTGGCAGTGCTTGTGTGATTTCCTGTGCATTTAGTTTCACCCATAATCTGCTCTGAGGCCAGACTCTTCCCAGGAACTGATGGAAAAACAGCAAGCTGAAGCCAAAAAACTAGGTGAACCTCAGCTGGCTAGATTCCTCACATACCAAAAGAACAGATTAGTTGGAATGAAAGGAAATTCAATTCTAACATTTACATGGAATTTTAAGATTAAACGTCTTCAGCTTGATAACCTGATGCACTGGCATTATTCAAACCTACAGAATCAATATCTCAAGGTTTTTAAAGGATACCCAGCATGCATTGCACCCTCACCTCAAAAACAACTGTATAGGTTATCTGCATGAAGGTTATTAGGACCAATAATTAAGTTCAATGTTAGGCTGTGACCACTAGTGGCCATAGTAGATACGCTGGGAGGAAAGAAAGATGTCAGCTGATGTAGTATAAGGAGCAAGAAAGTGCAGATGTGGAGGTAAGTGGCGTGGATGAATGGGTCAAACAAACAGGACTTTTACCGCGGCTTGTATTCCATGTGAAACTGAAAGTCGACATTGACTTCCAGTAATTTAAAGTGGAAACAGACTTTTCAACTCTCCCTAGCATTTCCAAGTGGTATTACTGTTGGTGGCAATGTGTAAAAGACAGGTGGATTGCTTTCCGTTTTCCTCAGAGTAACATTTGCCCCTAGAACATTATTGGATCTGTGGTAACTTCCTGGCTTCCTCGGACCCTCTATCTCTCTGTCTGCATGGTGTGTGATTGTCTGAGTGGAGATGTGTGCCAAAACACAGCATCTACAGTTCCATCATATCCTGCAATCAAGACCCCTAGACTCAGCTCTGCCTCATCTTCACTGCCAGATCATAGTACCTGCTCAGTCAGTCTGTGTTTCTTCTTCCCCTTGACTAATCCTGTTTCTCCTCTGCCTGCAGTCATGTCTGCTTTGCTCTGGCCCCTGTCCCCAACCCCTTTGTCTCGTCAGTCCTGATCCTGTCTCGGACCTCCGCTTAGCTTCTACCCAGATCATCCCTGGTCTCTCTGCTTGGCTCTGCTCTGGCTTATATCCGATTTCTTTTGCCCAGCAATAAAATACCTTCAATTCTCATTCCCTACTCTTTATCTGCACCTGGGCTCACTGGCTTAGACTCTTAACACCCAGCCTGCTACCAGTAACACCGGATGCTGGGCATTTGTTTGCACATTTCTGTGAAGGAACATTCAACGCTACTTTGGAAATACGAGAGAAGATAGACACATGCTCAAAGATGAGATTAAGTGGAATTGTCATCATTTTATATTGATTAATAACATAGGTTGGGTATTGCTTCACAAACAAGTGGAGCCAGGTTACCATCAGGGTGGAGGGCGGAGCAGAAGAAAACATTTGGAGTACAGGCATGAATTCATTTCAGAACATTTAATAATGTTAACCATGTAATGATGAAAATCTGGTATTGAAGGTCCATGTTGGCCTAAACCAAAGCAAAAGGCGGCCGTTTCAAAACATGAACCTTGTAGTGATGAAGGTGCAGTACGCCTATCACTGTTACTCTCCAAACAAGAGTATGGAAAATCAATTAAGCACGGCATCTTGAGCATCAATGTAATTGTGCAGACCTTAGACAGTAAATGCATCTTGTTTGAGTATAATCCAGTGATAGCATCACGTAACTTCAATAAAGGGATGAAAAAAAGCAAATGTGATATTTTCATACATTGTGGATCTTTTTCATATAGCCCCTTGATGACTACTCTGCAGCCAAATCTATTTCAAACACCTAAAAATTGTAGGGAAAAGAATTTCAGTTTCATTTTGCTTTAACTGCAGAAATATCCAAGCAAAGATTTTCTTAAAGCGGCCCTGCAGAATTTTCTTTATGCATTTCATTCACTCATTCAAAGAGTTATGTTCATGTTTGAGGTCTAACAAACATGTTGAAAGCTTTTTCTTCCTAATAAGACATTTAAATAAATATTTTAAATCAGGCATTGTAAGCAGTCCTCATCTTCCCTGCCTTTGTTAGCACACTGCATCATTCATAACTGTTGATCAGTGGAATAGCTTGAACTAGTGGTGCTTTGAACTAAATGTCCTCACATGCTAACAATAACAATGCTAACATGCTGACTTTTAGCAGGTGGAATGTTTGCCACAATCATTTGCTAAATTAAACAGCTGAGGCTGATGGGGATACCATTAGCTTTGGAGGAGGAAGAGTCAGGGATCACCAAGGTCATTACGATAGCCTACATGGTCTGGAAAACATGAGTGCACAAAATTTTTTGCCAATCCATACAGCATATGTTGCGATATTTCACTGGATAAGAGAAACCTCTGACCGGCTTGTGGCACTAAATCATCCTCTGAACCAATTTCATTGCAATCCATTCAGTAATGGTTGAGACATATATCTGGACCAAAGTGGTGGACAGACTCACTGAGCAACAGGCTGACATTAATGTCCCTCAAACCCTGCCCTTAGGACATGATGCACAAAACATGTTCAATAGTTGTATTTGATGGGAAATTACAGCCATATAAAACATGGAATCAAAGTTTTTATTTTTACTCAGTGTAAACATTGTATAACTGCAATTAAGAGGGCAAGCTCCTACAGGATAGAGAATATGCAGTATGTGATATACATTAAAGACAGACATCTGCATGCAGCTGTTTTCAGAGGACTCACAAGTTTTCCATTTCTATCCTATGCATTCAGTGACTTTGATTAAGTGCAGCTCATCACACAGTTTGAGTCACAGTGTGGGAACTAGGGCTGGTTTTGTCAATATTTTCCAACAAATCAAATCACCTTATGTGCTTCAGGATACGATCACTTGTGGTTGCTTTGCCAAAGTGTGCTGCTATCCAGTACTGTACAGTGCTGCAGGGCCAGTGGCCAATTTAGTTTTCCATTTCATCCATCACCATTTCAGTATATAATGTTTAAGGCTGTTTTTGCAGTGTCCTACACAGCTGCACAGGAGCGTTGGTCAATTTTGACCTGAGGGTGGCACTAGAGGAAAGGTCAGGGAGACACAGAAATCATCAGGAATTGTCCTCCAAAAGTCATGAACACACATCCCAACTTTGATGGAAGCCTTGTTATTTGACATCATGTTCTGGATCACAGTGTTGAAGAGATGGATGAACAGATGGATTGACCAGCAACCAGCAATCAGCAAGTGCAGTGAACAGGAACATTCCAATGTGTAAAGTGTTTCTAATGCAGCAAATACTCATGATGGGTTTTATTTTCTAAAACCTCTACAACATGTTGCAGTGGAATTAGTATATTTCATGACATTTTCCAAACAATGGACGAGCTGATTAACTTTTTACGTTTTCCTCTTGGTCCTGTTTCTTTTCAACCAGTCACGGAAAGCCGTGTGAGAATGTTCACTCCACTCATTGGTGAGATGCGTCTGGGGTGGGAGCAAAATATTAAACACAGGAGATATTAAACACAGGTAGAAGGTTCTGAGGAAGGTCCTCTCAGTGGCGTTGCTCGGGTCTCTTGGGGCTCCAGTCAAGAAATCCCTGGGGCCCCCAACCCACCCATGCATGCTGCAAAAATTTGGTTTTTGCACACATACATGCACAATTTCCGGGACATCATTTCATTTCCGGGTTCTCAAAGTGAGGTCCAGGAACTAACAGAGGTCCCAGAAAACCCAGGCCTATCAATAATTGTTGTTGTAAATAAGTGGCAGGGGCCCCCCTAGTGGCCGGGGGCTCCAAGCAACTGCCTAGCTTGCCTGTCCGCACGCCCTGCCCCAGGGTCCTCTCTGTCCATAAGAAGGTAACATGCTTCATGTTGTTTATCTGAGCACTTTGGACATGTCATAACAGAAAAACCACGTTAAAAAGAATCCATTACACATGTGATTTCTCTTCCATGGCACGTCATAAGGTGTGCTGTGACGGTTTATATCATTGGCTGATATTGGCCTGTCATGAATGGTATTGGGAAACCCTTTGCTAAATATGCAGTGTTACAGCTTTGAGAAGTGATTGCTCTGTTGAAAAAACATGATACACTTCTTCATGTGAGCTGTACAGTTTTATGCACTGACCTAACATTGAGTTTTTAGGACAACTTTACCCTCATAACCTCAGACACCAAGCTCAGTATCCTGCCATGTTCAGCCTGATGTGTTTGCAAAAATGACTCAGAGCAGGATGCAGTCCATCAGCACAACACTCAGCATATAGAGGTACAAGAGGAAGTGTTTGGATGGCCGAGCCTTCCACTGCAGCCTTGAGGTGAAGAGTTACATGACAGACAGCGGTGTGGATGCTGAACAGAGCTGTGTCATGCTGAGGAGAACAGGAAAGGCCCCTCCTCAACACTATGAGAACACAACTGTGTCCTGTTATCAGACACACACTCATAGCTGCTATAACTAAATCTGGAAATTAGGACTTTGAAGCCTGATGTGCTATTTTCCATTGACACTGTAAATATGAGTGCACCCTACTGGTCAAAAAGTGAAAGGCAGCTCATTTTAAAGCAGCTGATTGGCCACATTTACATTTAACACGTTTTGACATTGGTGGGAATGTTTGAATGGGAAAATCAAGAAAAACGATTTCCAAGAGGTGCGAGTATGTGGCTGAGTGTGAGACGGGGGGAGCAGCAGAGAGACCTTATGGCTCGAACCCTCAAGATACTTTTAAGAGATTTGTCTAAATGGCAGGGAAATGTGAGGCTCACAATCAACACAAACACTTAAAAACACTACCTTCACTTCACTTTTCAGGCCACAAAGCTAAAACAGTTTAACATCTCTGGTAAATATGAATATGAAGAATATGTCAAAATGTATTCACAGAAAATGACTGTATAAAATTCACCAAAAAAAGAAAAATTAGGAACAGTTAAGAAGAGCTGAGAAAGGGTATGTGAAGAGTATTTACAGTCTACAAAATGGCATGCAGAGTCTGACCTGCCAGTTTGTAGACTGTAAATACTGTATGACTAATACATATACAGTCATGTCACAAGGCCAAAAGTCTGTGGACAGGACATTACACCCACATGTGGTTTCTGAAGATGCAATTTCAAAAACATAAACCCGTCTGAGGGCCTTAGCCCAAACTACGACCAAACACCCACAGACCAAAAGTGTTTGTGTATTTGTTCATGGCAACACTAAAAATAGATTTTAAGCCAACTGCCAGTTTAAATACAAGACTTCATCTGCACTCAAAGGTGAGCTACAAAATAAACCACGGAAGTAAAGACAGTGTGAGTGAGTGAGGAAAAGAGACACACTCCAGACACAGACCTGATGGACTCACACACCAGCTACAACAGCGAAAATGGATCATCTCCGGCAGCCATGACGGAGGCAGAACATGACACAGCCGGATATTGTCTACACTGGCTGTTAGGGTGTTCTGCTCTCAGACCTTGAGAATATGACATTGATCATATCATGTTGAGCTTTGTTGTATTCATGACAATCAAATATAGTGACTGTAGCTAAATTGTTAGAGACAAACAAAGATTATATGAAAGAAACAGTGATAAACAAAGAGTTGGTGCCTGTCTGTCATGAATTAATAGGATTTGGAACACCTCACATGTCAGACAGCTGTAGCCTCCAGAGGACAGTCAGTCTGTCGAGCTGCTGTCCACCTCTCTACTCTGCTGCTGTGAGACAGACAAATGTCCCTGTGAGACAGCCTAAACCCTGCCTGTCAGCCAATTAAAATGGCCAATGACTGGGAGGAAACAGAACACAAACTGCTTTCATTCACTTTTCCTGCTCTGCATCTCTGCCATAAGCTTCACTCATCTCTCCTATTATGTTAGGAGACTGGTCTGCAGGAGTTTGGGGTGACAATGCACTTTATCTAATTGGTTGCACACTCAGTGCAGAGTCTGCTGCTCTGTCTACCAAATGCAAACACCTGCTCTTCAAACTGAGCCCCTCTGACATCGTCATTAGTGTTTGACACAGTCTGGGTTCATTTTAGAAGCTTTCAGCCCTCAGAAGTGTGTGTAAGAACGTCATTATCACACACTTCAAAGGGATTCAGCAGCTGAACATGCAGACTGGAAGACATTACATAGACGAGGAGAGGACAAAATAACAGATGCACAGCATAAATGCATGCTGTTCAAGCTTCTTTTTTCAACTTTTTACAAATTGTGGAAGCCAAGGTGACCCGTTTAGATGACAACAGTAGTTTAACATTTTGGAAAATATGCTACGTTGCCACGCTCATGTCTGTATTAAAAGTGGGGAGCTGGGGTCAGGATGAGGTTAGCCTAGCATAGCATAAAGACTGGAAACAGCTAGCTCGCTGCTTAGTCAAAAGTGAGAAAATTCCCACCAGCACATCTAAAGCTCATTAATTAGCAGAAATGGAAACACAAAGCTATAGCTACTTCTTGTCTTTATGCTAGGCTAACCACATCATGACTCTAGCGCTGCACTTAAAGCACAAACATGAGAATGCTTCTAATGTCACTCTGACAAACACAGCCAATCAGAACTATTCCCTCAGTCAGTGTATAAGTATAGGAACGAGTGTCTGTACAATTACATACAGGGCGGTAAAATGACAACCCAAAAAGCTCAGAAGCTCAGATATCTCAGAGAGTCTCCCTCAAATCCTGCACCTGCTGTCTGGCCTTGAAAACGTCCACCAAACTATTCCGTGGTGAGCAGGCAGCCAGCTTGTTTCCAGAGAGGTCACAACATGGTTTTTGCTTGTGTTCAGTATGTTCTGTTGCTGAATGAACTACAAACTGTAAAACATTTAAATTAACCTGATCAAAATGCTGGATTAAATATATTTTCAATAGCCCCTTTGGCAAATTGCCCAGACTTGATGTCACCATCACATGTGTCCCATGAACAAGCCCTAATAAAGAGGCCCAGTTCAGAGTTTAAATGAATGAATGTATGTTAAAGTAGCTTAAAGCTGCAATACTAATTATATTTCATGTTAACAATGCGTCAAATATTTATGTCTAATGTAAAAGGTGTCCCTTGTCGTGTAAAACCCACAGTTTTACAGTCTTCCTCGCTCACGTTAGTTTTTCACTAACTCTGCAGTTCCCCTCAGCTCTACAGAGCATCTTAGCATCTTTCAGATCATGGTTTTGGTTTTAGGTCCACACAACTTTACTCCACTTTGATTCAGTTTCAGAGCCCTCATCAACCTAATGTCCAGCCATGACAGACAGCTGTTTTTTTTTTTTTTGTTTTTTTAACAAGAAGCCGCTATACACCACCTGCTCAACACCAACCAGTAGACACACACAGTTAGCTGGTGAACATAGCTGAGTACTGTGAGGGAAAGTCCTGTTATCATCACGTTTGCCAAACACATGTGCCCTATGTTGTGTAATAATATTATAATGTTAAAGTTATTGTGACAGGAAAGCTCATTGTGAGTTTAGCCTGGAGGGGAGGTTGTGGCATTGTTCTACTTTGTCTATCTAGCCACATACTGTATATCCTTAAAGGCCCATTCTCTCTTTTTTTGTTGGAACTATATAATCTTTAAACTAAGGGATTATTCCACTCACGTTTTAAGATGATTTTGTCGTTTTTCTTTGCATCTTGTCATAAATTTGCAGTGGTCGTGACTGATATACCAGCAACAGACCACTGAGTTGAATCAACACTGACCCTTATGAGCTTACATTATAAGGATAAAGGATAAAGCTGGTTATCTGCATGGCTATTGAATGAGGTGAGTCTATTACTTTGTCTGATCCCTTGTACACTGAACTGAAGCTCGAGATCAGAGATTATTATAGGGTTATTGTGTGGAACAAAACCTTGAGAAAGGATCACATTACTAAGGAAACCAGAATAAGAAAAAAATTTGCAGATGAAAAATGATAGAATAAATCCTCATAATCTCAGAAAGAAAGAAGGATAGAGGATAGAGACAGGCTGATAGAGAGAGAAATCAAATAGTAAGAGATAAGAGAGAGCAGACATGGAGGCCATGAGAGGAGAGAGATAAAAAATGTTGAGAAATGAGAAGTTGCTCAAAACAAAGACAGCCAATTAAAATGGCCAAATATTTGTTCAAGAGTATCTGTTTACTCAGCATGGTTACAGTGTTTGGAGGATTGGCTGCTTTCTTCCAGGCATGGGACAAACTCACAAACTTGATTTATCGGCACTCAACACATTCAGCTCTAGAAAAACTGACAATTGTCAGTAGTCTGTCAGTCCTGCAAAAATGGCCTCAAATAGAATTCTTAATGTGAGCTAAACAGGTTTTTCAGAATTGTTTTCTGAAATTCTTGGACATCCCATTGTTTCATTGCTGCAAAGATCTTTATTTACCAGAACTGAGCGAAATGAACGATTTGGCAGACAGACCAGAATGCTCTCTGCTGCGTGTATGTTACCCTGCACACCATGCAATAAATAAAGTGGCTATACTGCAAGAGATTCATCTTAGCAAGACATTTAGTCTCATATACAGAAACACAGCAGAGCAAGAGGATTCCACTTGTTTCCAGAGCAGCTTCCTGTGCTTACATTATTTTATGAATATCTAGACAACAGATGGAATGAGCCAAATTTGTTGAACTAGCATCTTGAAAGTGGCTGATGAATCTACAGTGATGCTTGAAATATCTTCATTTTATTGGAGATCAGATCACATGAAATATTGGTTCACTTATTTACAGAAAATTTGCTTATAGGAAACGCTTACTGGTGAAAGGACTTCTTAAAATGAAGTGTGTCTGCAAGATGATGACTGCATTTACATGAACAATCTGTATGACTGCAGATGTATTCCACAGCTGCCTGATAGTTGATGAACTAAATATGCTTGTCATCTTTGTGATAATGAGCCAGAAGTGCAGAATTATCTAAACTTACTGTGGCAAGTCTTAAGCCTGTCATTTTACATCCACTCCAGAGACTGAAACAAGTTTCACTGTGTCTCCATCAAACTGACAACCATTTCTAAATGTTCACACCAACAGAATTCTATACAGATTTTTAGAAATACTGACAGTCTGAATTCCCCATACACGATCTCACCCACCTCATCAGTTAAGGATTAGCCACCAACCAAACCCTGTCATATTCTCTGTAAGATTTGTACATCAAACATTTCTATAAAATAATCATTTACATTTTACCTCTCTTATTACTGCTGTCTGAATGTTGCTTCATAACAATCATTACATTGTCAAATGTGTAATTCTGGTGAATAAGAGTAAAATAAATTTTATTTTAGTTCCTTTACCTCTTTTGCCTGACAAAACCAGATTTTAAGATATTTTGTATTGAACATATCAGAATCAATCTTAAATATTTGTATATTTCATGTGGTTCATGTGGTTTAATTCCCAAAATTCACAGAAATATCACAGAGGATGAGGACACTGAGGTCAGTATCTGGCAGTGGAGTCACACAACTTCAGCCAACCAACACTCATTTTAAAATCCCTGATGGGGGAAATCAAGAGGAATTTTTGGGATCCAAATAACTTCCTGATCCCTGAAGGATCTGAAAAACACCTTTGCAGTTTACATGGATCCAGAAAACACATTTAGAGGGCTCTAAAATCCAGACCAAACCTCTTTAGTCCTTCACAATCACCCGTGCTGGCAGAACATTTTCTCATTTTTAAAGAAATCCATCTTGAAGGTTGAATCTGACACATTAAGACTTGTAACGACTGAGGATTTCTGACGTGTGTGAGAAAAAAAGGCTGTCAACAAGAGAACTGAATCAAATTTAATGAGTCTGCAACTGTCATCCAATCAGAGAAAATCACAGTCACAGCCCTGAACATGGTTTGAAATTATTTCATCGTGTGTCGTCATCATCATCATCATCATCATCATCATCATCATCATCATCATCATCATCATCATCATCATCATCATCCTTAATTAACAATTAACCTTGAAACTGTCAGATCTCTGCTAATGAGCATTTCAGCTACACTCTACACACTTAAAAGCAAATCACATAGGATATTTGTACGATGGATGCATTCTCTCTCTCTCTCTCTCTCTCACACACACACACACAAACACACACACACACACACACACACACACACACACACACACACACACACACACACACACACACACACACACTGTACATTTCCCGCAACATGCAGACACAAAGATGCTGTTGCTGCGGCTTAGTCAACATTCGCATGAGAAAACAAAGCACTAAATCAGATCTAGTGAGGATAAACAATCTGATTTGTCATCATCAGCATTCCCCGCCACTGTCACCCCCCTCAATACACCAGCAAACACCAGGCTGGTTGTCTGCCACCCTCCCCACCCCTCCTCTGAAGCTGCAGCTACAGCAGCAGACACTCTGGAGGGCAGTGTTGCTCTCAGATTGAAGCTGAAGAACCAGCTGCAGCGTCTCCCAAGGGCCTCCTGGCGAGGAGGAAGGAGGCTCTCTTCCTCTTTTGTTTCCCAGTTGCTGCAGGACGGGACCCCAGCCAGCCTTCCTCTGAAATGCAGAGTGAAAAAAATGAAAATAAAAAATTGTGGCAGAGCAGACAGATCACAAATCTGCAGATCTGGCACAGCTCTCTTATTGAGTGTTATGGTTGCAGCTATACAGCAATTATAGAAGCATTTTATTTCCATTTGGGGTGTTGTATGGGGTAAAGGTACACTATGTCTTACTGTCATATCACTCTTTACATAGAAATAAAAGATGAAGAAGAAAACCTGCTGCGTTCAGTCACAGGGAGGCCGAGTCAGCTGAGTGTGCTCAAACTATGAATTATGTATTGTGTATTCTTTGAGATGTCCTTTTCACTGGAGTGCCACTTTTTGTTCAAGCATCAGAGTGGACCTTATCTGCAGCAGACTGTGCTGTCTGTACAAATTGCAGAATGGTAACCAAGCACAACAAATGTATTCCACCACACTACCATATGGACCTCAGAGGATTGTACAGGACTATTTTGGACCTTGAAAATCTGTAGAGGTGTATTCTTAGAAAAAATTGGTGATTTTGAAGGTGTTCAAGGATGCATTCTGGATACAAGAGGACTGTAAAAACCTACATGCTGCATTTAATTATGAGGTGTATTTATCTGGATATGGGTATCTGGATATTCATAATGACGTTAAAGGTGCATTTTATATCCAGTGTGAAAGCTCGGCTGCATTTATCTGTATGCTTTAAACACATTGTAAAAAACAACAAATAGATGAAGGTGGATTTCATTTCTTGGAAGACAGTTGAGGTGTATTCATCTGGATTATGAAAAGGTGTGCTAAGGAACTGTAGACTCATTAAAGAGAAGATTGGAAAGGTTTATTCTATATTTTTGAGGCCCATAAAGATGTATTCTGGATTCATGAGGACTGTAAAGATGCTGGGCAGTTGGGGGTGTACTGTACAGACAAGAGGAGAAGATAAAGCAATGAAGGATCCTTTGTATATTTATACATTTATTCTAGGTTTTTTTTTTTTTTTAAAAAAACAATAGTGTCAGCAAGGTGCACTATAGATTCTTAATGAATGCAGAATTCAATTTTGTTTCCTGGAGGACAAGTTTTATATTAATATTTATCTGGATCCTGGATCTGGATATCTGTTTTGATTTTTGGACCTGTAAAGGTTTATCCACCAATACCATAAAGGTGTCTTTTGGATCTTGAGGGGACATTTATCTGGATTCTTAACAATTTCTAAACATATAGTCCAGATTTTGAGATGCAGTAAAGCAATTAATATAAATATGGATATTTTGGATCTAGGAAGAATGTAGAGGTTAATTTTTGTTTCCTGTAAATTTTGGTGGGTTTTCTGAATCTGGATTGCAGAGGATTAGTAAAGGCCTATTTTAGGCTTGTTACGATTTTGGAACCCTTTACATGTATATTCTGGATCCATTAGAATTCCACCAGGGTTGCAGAATTTGGATCCTGCATGCTGTCAAGGTTCAATTAATGTGCAAACAGAAAAAGCACTGAAATGCATTATGGATTCTAGATACCTGTGCACATACTGTGCTGTATATCATTTGAAGGGTTTATTGATTGAATGCAGATAGATGTTGTTGGATGTGTAAGGGGGTTTGGCTTGGCAGGGCAGGGCTCTCCTCATGTGATTGGGCTGTAATTTACAATCAATCTTGTAGGTGACCCATCACGCCTGTCACTCTCCAGATTCCCTGAGTTGTAAATCAAGCTCCTTCTGGTCACAGATCCCACACTGAAGAAAATGTCCACTTCAAATATCAAAGCAGGCGATTTCATCCAGTGGTGAGTCTAAAACTCGGATTTATAGGAAAACTACTCTCAGTGGTATTCAACATTTTCTGCAGTGTTGAACTCCCTCTGACGCCCAGCTCTGACATATAATGACAAATACATCCCTCAACATCACTCCTGTCTAATCTGTATTCTAATACTTTGCAAGGAGAATGGGAGGAGGTCAAGGCTGACTTGAAAGCAAGTGTTATGAAATATTGACGGTGATAATGAAATATTCAGATTTCAGGCATCAGTCACATTCGGCCAGATGTGTTGAAGACCATGGGTGCAAAAAAACAACAAACATCAGCAAAAAAACACTGTAGCTCTAATGGCTCACCGCTCACACCCATAACAAAATGATGGCTGTGTACATTTGCGCTTCCTGTGTCAGACATGTGAGAGGAGATTTAATCTTTTCCCTGGAGCTACAGAGGTCATGGGTGCAAATCAGCCATGTTGATCATAGACACAGAACTGCTGCCAATGTACTCCACATCCTTCTGTGACCCTTCACATGCAGAGAATGAATAGCGCTGGCTCTCCTCCTCCCACTCTGCGGCATCCATCACATTTTTCAAACTGTGGAACATAAATCAGTGTCCTCACAGTGTTTGAACAAAATGCAAAGACACTTAAACACTTGAGATCAGAAGTCACCTCTGGTGCAGGACCATAATGCAGTACTTGCTGTAATAATTGCCTGAGTGGCAATGTGTTACCCTAAAAAAAACGTAATAATAAAAAAAGTAATAACAGTCAGTCAAACGTCCTCAAATAAGCAGCGTTGTTTGCCATGCACTGAAGCTCGCTCTCTGTTTTTGTTTGAACCCATCTGGAACATTTCCAGGATATTCTATCTGCCAAGCTTATTTTTCAAAGAGTGAGAAATGATTTGCTTTTCTCTCAGGGACTGAGGCGTTCCCTCTACTTCTGCAGTTGTGACTCTGCCACGGTGTATTCATTACAGCGTACACAACATCCAGCTCTTGGTAATGTGAGAATGTATAACCCTTCATTTCTTCATGGACAAAAGTCATTAAGAATTGTTACAACTCAACTGTACATACATGTTTCTACACATATATTGACTCTCAATATGGAATCCACCATTAAGCTGAGGTCCTGTTTGTTGGGATGTGTTGTTTTTGACTTTAGTGTTTGACTTGAAAAAATTTCCCCTGGCCCTACTGAAGAAAAGAAAACTGACTGAACTAAAACACTTGGTTCAGGTTAGAGTTGGGCAACTAAAACTCTCAATCAGGGTTAAGATTAGGCAACTAAAACATGAAAGATCATGTCACAGGTAATAACAAAGCACTGTAATTCCAAGTCCATTACAGGACATGAACTCTGGTCTCCTGTGTGAAAGTAAAATGTATTACATACCCATCCACCCTGACCTCCACACCTTTAGTTTCTGCTTTGCTACATACAGTATAGCTCACACCACCGTACTTCTTACATTTATACTGAATGGTTGCATTGGATGACAGCAGTAGGGTGCTCAACTGTGGAATATGGATATAATACCTTGGGAGTCACAGTGGCGTTTTTCTTTTAGGATTTGCAGCTGAAGTCCAGCATCCACGACAGGCTTCAAAAGGTATCATCAGGAGGCAGAATTCACGATGCAGTCAATTTTACTGTAGAGACAAATGGGGAAGATTTGAATTTTGCGCACCTCAGTGTTCCCACATTGACATAATTATACCCAATAAAACCTATCAAGTCCTAAGCAAAAAATCTCAAGGTAGGAAATGTCAAAGTGGGTGGGATACTAGGTTACTATTTTATAGTATTTCACACATGATGATGTTGTCCATGTAGCATCCCAGTTAGCTGTTTTGCAGGAAGGGTACACTGAAGCACATAACAAGGGCCCTGAGGCAGCGCGCACATTTACATAATGTATACTTTTACACAAATTTGCGTTGAACCAAATGACCACATACAGGGTCTGAATGCGGCCCCACAGCTAACGGGATGATCCAGCCATTATGAAATTTTGATGAAGAACCATTAGTGTAAAATGTAACAAGTTCTGGGTTAGCAAGGGATACATTTGTCAATCCAAAGCATTATCTGGAGTTGAATCTGTACGTGTGGATATGTCCTGCATGCACTCAATGTAGCATAAACAGAACGACATGTGTCTTCTGTCCATGTCATTTTGTAGTTCAGGGCTGAGGTCTGAAGTACTTCATTCCTTTTTCAGAACAACAATTCCAACAAATTCTTGCAGGCATGTGAATTCTTTCTTTCTTTCTTCTTTTTTTTTTTTGAGGATTAACTGCAAATTTAGATTTATAATTAATGAAAAATCAACAAAACGCTTATCAGTCCGTTTTATACTCTTTGTTCATTTGTGCCAGTCAGGCCGTTTGATACAGGCTGTAGCATATGCTTAGTGCAGTGTTTACATTATTACTGAATGCCCACAAAATAAAGAATCATGGAGCCATTATTCAATTAAGTATTTTTTGAAATGCTTCCCTTTTTCTTAGCTCTCCAGTTTGTGTATAACAGCATGAACTAGTAAACTTTAATTCACCAGAGATGGGACATATTTTTCCACTCTGTCCAAGTCCAAATGGAAAATACACCATTAACTCCCATTCATGCAAAAATCCCTTTGTCAGACAAGCTCATGTATAATAAAGTCCAGTCTGGGTTGACATTTGAATGATTAAATCTGTTCAACATGTCACCTCCTCAAAGAACTTTTTCAATTTAAAACATGTAGCTGGAAAAAGCCTCAGTAGCAGAACTATCCAATATTGAGCCAAACTCCAGCAGATGTGCTTTGATCATGTAACCTTGAACAGCAAAGATTTAAGACTCCACACACACAACATGAGCTAGTTAGTCATTCCAAATGATGCAATTTCTCCAAAATATTCTCAACGTTCTGTCAATCTTCCCAGTCACTCTCTCTGAAGAACACAGTACCGTGCAGCCAGCTGTTGAGTCGACTGACCAGAGGCCACTGCAGTTTTCTATTCACTGGGGCATAATCAACACATCCACAGCTGTTTCTGGTTAGAATCCCTTGGTCTCTGAACAAACATTAACCCTGTTTTATGGCATGACTCATAATAAGGAACTGAAGACTTTCGTTCCAAAATAAAGTCCCCTTCATTTGAAAATACTACCACCTGCAGTCACACAGTAAACAGTTATGGCTCAGTGTGGGAGCAGCTGACCTAAATCCTTATTTTACAAATTCTTTGTGACAAAATAATTATTTGACATGGACAATATGCTTTACTTTCTTGCTGAGAGTCAGATGACAAGGTTGATACCACTCTCTTATCTGTTATCTCTTATCTTTTTGAAACATGAATCTCCTGCCTGCAGTTGGCTATCTTAGCTTAGCATAAAGATTGGCAACAGGAGGAATGGTATGACTGGGGCATCAACCATGGACAATCAGCACCACGCTGCACTTGAGATGAGATGGTATGAAAGACTCCTGCTCCACCAATTAATGTGCTCAGTGGCTCCATAATAAGATTATTTTACAAGTATGCTCGGATATACTGGATCCCTGTTTGACTCCTGGCAGGAAGTCTGGGGTTATTATCCTGAGCTGAGGTGCAGAGTGCAGAAGAGGGGGGCAGTGGATTAGCCCAGATTTTATGCTCTACTCTCACTGTCCACATCTCAGTGCTAATCATCCCACCGGGGGGAAGGCAAAGGGAGGACAAGCTGCTCGACGGACTGAGCTCAGTGAGAATTGGTGCTTCACAGACAGGAAGAGTAGAAGGCAACCACTGTAATCAGTTGAGGTCCCTGTGGAATAGATGATAGTGCAGCTGGGCCCAGGATTTGTAAATTCTCTGTTGTGTAACGGGGACAATAAAGAGATGGGGTCTATTTTAAAAATCCTTAGAATCACAGTCATTATAGTCATTTAAAGACACACACCAGGCTCAGTCTAAAAGGGGCAACACAAAAGAACCCTCTTAGTGGCTACTAGAGGAAGTTATTTTCATTCCACCCTGTGTAAAGATGGGCAGTGCCAACAACATACTGATTATTATTAATGCTGCTGTTTAATATTTTTACAGTAAGCCAAATGACTATGTGTTATATGAAAAGTGACACTTGTAGTGATAAACCCAAGTGCAGTTCCTCTTGGCTCTACGGAGCTTTTTAGACTCTTTCAGCTCATTGTTTTGGTTTGAAACCCTGTTTCCAGCAGCAGCAGGCAGCTGGTTTTGGCACAAACTGGATGCATAAATCAGACAGCTGTTTGCTTACACATTTGTCATATTGATTTTGTAAGGTAACAATGTGTAAATGTTGTGTTGTAGCTTTTTTTCCTACCATCCCCCACTCCAAAAAAAAATATATCAGCTTTAAGGTGTGTTCAGTTCAAATGTGAGATTATTCTTGTTTACACAACTACTCTTCACAGTATCATGACCGTCTTTCAGGATTCTTGGCAGAAAACATTCGCAGCCACCCACTGCCCTCTTCTCTGCCATGTCCTTCTACAGATTTGATTGTACAGTAAATGGCAGTTGGAGCAGCACCCCCAGCACAGCAGTGTGCAAAAGTGCTAATGCCAGGACCCCAAATGAATAATGGGAACCCTGTGCAGCGGCCCAGCTGCTCCTGTCAGGCCCTATTGCAGCCAAAGTCAAACAGCAGGCCCCTCACACTCAGCTCTGATAACACACTCTGTCATCGTCCAGCCTCACAGGAACGTGGCCAATCACAACTGACCACAGCATGTGGTGATATCTCAGACCCCAGCCCATCTGCTTCCTGGCCAGCCTGACCTTGGAGGTCACTCACACCACAGCGGAAGAGCCAAGGAAGACCAGTGGTCTATTTCAACTGAGTGGATGACCTCTGATTGAGTCATGGACCTCTACTTAGCCTAAACTCATTAAAGAGCCTCTCACTCATAAGATTTATACATAATAAATAAAATAGATACAAAAGAAATACATATTACGGTAACCTTTTATCAAAAGCATTATGTAGATATGAAGTAGCCACAACCATAACCAGAATCTTAACTTAAGTGTTTAGTTGCCTAACCTCATATGGTATAATAATTTTGTTTCATTGCAATCTGAGTGTTGTAGGTGTGAATATCATTTCTATCAGTCCTGATTACATTGGATTTGACAAAGTCAGTGCTTTGATCTGGTAACATTGAGAAACACCATGATCTGACAGGTTATATACAAACTGACAAATGAAGCAGTGAGCACATCTGAATCAGAAAAACTGTGTGTGTTTAAACCATTAAAAAAAAAAAAAAAAAAAAAATCAGTGTGATGGTTTGACTGCTCAGAATCATGCACTGTCTGAGTTCTGTGAAGTGGTGTTGTTATGTTCCAACATCTCAGCAATTATCACGCACAACATTATTGTTAACTATAGCAATGATGGCCAGTGCAATTGATCTGCATTAATAAAGGTCTTTGAGCAGTTGGGGGCAGCAGAACAAGCTGTAAGAAAACACTGACATATTACTACAGTGTAAAGTTATTACCGCCAAAATCTTTGCCTTTATTTGGAGTCAAGTTTTTGGCCACATGGGGAATGTAAGTCCAGTATTCTCTCTCCTTTCAGTTCTGTTTGAGCCTCCAAGAAATTTCTGCCTGTTGACTGCTAAATTTTCCATTATGTTCACCAGCGAGCAACTACTTAGCAACTAGCTGGTGACCATGTTGTTGATTGTCACTACAAATGACTTCTTTCACATGATATAAAATTTAGGGGAGTGCAGCTTTAAGTAGCCTTAATGTAACATTCAGAAGTTCTTCATTAATCCCCTTTTGGGAAATTACAACTCATGTAAAGACATGAAATGATACTAGCCATTGTTGACATAAATATTCAAACTGAAATGCACATTCAGGCCACTGTAACTTACTCCAGGCTATGCCAGTCGAACAAACTGGTAACATGTACCCCATAATATATTTTGGTCTAATGATAACGACAATCACAATAGTAAGATCTACTAAATATGTGGCTCTTCACACCCTTGGTTTCCATTGTACATCCTCACAATAATCTGATGCTGACATATAAATGACTGCACATATGCCTACAGTGATATTCATAGAAACAAAGCCAGAGACAGAATAAGCAGACTGATAATGTGGGTAGACAATCAAAGGGCAGTGATTGACCTACTGTGATAAAAGTGCTACGAGCTGTCAGCACATAAACAGCAGTGACTGAGAGAAGCTGTCTTTGTTTCATGACTCCAGGGTCATTGCAGCAGTGTGTACAGCACATCAACAAGTCGTCAAGCGTAAATGCAAAGTCCATGTTGAGAGAAAATGATAAATTATTGTCCATCATGCTATGGGCCATGGCTGATGATGGAAGCTGTTTATCTGATCCCTGAGTCATAGTGGTTGTTTAATGTGATGTTTTACTGATGCCTGCAGGGAGAGCAGCTCATGTAAATCAAGAACACCTCTCGCAGAGTGACTGGTTGAGGTGAACATTATTAGCAAAGCCTCATGGTGTTTCTAGCAAGCCAAGGTTAATGCCCCAGAGTATATACACTGAACAAAAATATAAATGCAACACTTATGTTTTTGTTCCCATTTTTCATGAGCTGAACTCAAAGATCTAAAACATTTTCTATACACAAAATATCCATTTCTTTTCGCCAATCCAGAGCATCCCAAACATGCTCAATGGGTGACATGTCTGGTGAGTATGCTGGCCATGCAAGAACTGGGATGTTTTCAGCTTCCAGGTATAGTGTACAGATCCTTGCAAGATGGAGGCGTGCATTATCATGCTGCAGCATGAGATGATGGTCGTGGATGAATGGCACAACAATGCGCCTCAGGATCTCCTCACGAGATCTCTGCACATTCAAAATGCCACCAATAAAATGCACCTGTGTTCGTTGTCCATAACATACACCTGCCCATACCATAACCCCACCGCCACCATGGGCCACTCGATCCACAATGTTGACATCAGCAAACCACTCACCCACTCGACGCCACACACGCTGTCTGCCATCTGCCCTGAACAGTGAAAACCGGGATTCATCCGTGAAGAGAACACCTCTCCAACGTGCCAGATGCCATTAAATGTGAGCATTTTCCCACTCAAATCGGTTACAACAACGAACTGCAGTCAGGTCGAGACCCTGATGGGGACGACGAGCATGCAGATGAGCTTCCCTGAGACGGTTTCTGACAGTTTGTGCAGAAATTCTTTGGTTATGCAAACCGATTGTTGCAGCAGCTGTCCAGGTGGCTGGTCTTAGACGATCTTGGAGGTGAACATGCTGGATGTGGGGGTCCTGGGCTGGTGTGGTTACAAGTGGTCTGCGGTTGTGAGGCCAGTTGGATGTACTGCCAAATTGTCTGAAATGCCTTTGGAGACGGCTTATGGTAGAGTGATGAACATTCAATTCACAGGCAACAGCTCTGGTGGACATTCCTGCAGTCAGCATGCCAATTGCCCGCTCCCTCAAAACTTGCAACATTTGTGGCATTGTGCTGTGTAATAAAACTGAACATTTCAGAGTGGCCTTTTCTTGTGGCCAGCCTAAGGCACACCTGTGCAATAATCATACTGTCTAATCAGCATCTTGATATGCCACACCTGTGAGGTGGGATGGATTATCTCGGAGTGCTCACTAACACAGATTTAGACAGATTTGTGAACAATATTTGAAAGAAATGGATCTTTTGTGTATATAGAAAATGTTTTAGATCTTTGAGTTCAGCTCATGAAAAATGGGAACAAAAACAAAAGTGTTGCATTAATATTTTTGTTCAGTGTACTTTTGTGTGATTATAGATTCTTTCATAGTATTGTTTTTCACTGTCATATCATCCTTACAGTTTTTGTTTTTGTAAAAATCCCATAAAAAGCTGATGCAGCAGCTTTATGAGTAGATATTATCACTAGGTGTCACCAAGCTCAGAATGTTAGTAGCTTTCCGGGATGGTAATGTCTGTCAGATGGTCCACCACTTTGATCTAAAGTGAATTATCTCAACTATTGGATGAAATAAAATGACATTTTGTACAGGCGTTCAAGGTCCCAAGAGGATGAATCCCAATGACTTTCATGATCATCTGACATTTCCTCTGGCGACACCATGAGGTTGACATTTTGGGATTATGGTGACATGTCTCAACAACTATTGGATGGATTGCCAAGAAATGTATTACAAGTATTCATGGTGCATGGATGATGAATACTGCTGACTTAGGTGATTCCCAGAAATTTCCTCTAATGACACCATGAGGTTTTGAGTGAAATATCTCAATAAAATTAGTGCACATATTCATATTCCTCTTAAAGACGAAATGTTATAACTTTGGCATTCCCTTAATGTAAATCTTAACATAGCTTTAGACTTTTAGATTGACTCTTGCGCATTTATATTTTGCTATTAAGGTTTTGCAGTAAATTGACCCGATGATGGTTAACTCAAGTAATGAGATTAGTGAAACATCTATCTGCAGTTTAAACATATATATGTTCAGTAACAGAAAGCAGAGAGGTGTGACAGGACTATTTGTATATGACAGTATATATAATGTACCTCATATGCAATGCAAAGGGTGGAGGATTGATGTATGCATTGGTTACAAGTATAATAGTATTGCTTGGGAACATATACTTTTACTTCTTTGATATTTTAGGCTGCTCTCAGGCAGACAGCTTAACACCAACTGTTACAGAGAACATACTTGAATTCCTGAACATATTGTCTTTAATTATTAGCAGCCTGTTCTATGGCACAGTCAACAGGATGTGGTTGGGCATGGCGACCTGTTTCCTCCTGCAGAATTCATTTTCAGTTAAAGCTGTTTATGCTTAACCAGCATGGAAACATTGAGACAATTTCTTTTTCTTTAACTTCTTAACTGACATGACCAATTCCCCTTTCAAAATGTCAGCTCATCCTTCATATGAAATCACACATCCACTTTACAGTGAATGCCTACAACGTACTTTTCCCCTCCCAGTAAATGAAACCCACCAACACAATATTGTGACAAAATATTATGGTAGTACAGCTTTTGGAGGTTTACAGGAATTTATGGCAGCTCAGGGTTATGCTCAGTGTTTTTTTTGTTTTTTCTTTTACACTTTTTAAGAGCCCCCTGCTGTATTATTAGCTGACTTAACACTGTGTTTAAACCACAAACATGTAATATAAGTACAGCAGCAGCATTTCTTGTTAACCCCAAGCAGTGATTTAGTCATGTAAACCTTACTATTAACCTTACAGGGCTGCTGAGTTTTTTCTTTTTGCACTGCTTGGGAAAGTTGGAAAAAGCTGAAAACAACATTGGCATATTATAACCTTTCAAAGATGTTGTGGTGAATTCAATAGCAGACAGTTTGAAGCAGACAAATTTGGACTTGTGTTTCTGGTCATGTGACAAATTCAAGTCCAGTCCAGTCTCTCTTTATTTCTGTTTCAGTCTTTCAACTCAGTCTTCAGCTGCTAAATGCTCAGTTATGTTCACTGGCTAATTGCTACCTTTGTTCTCTCCCTGGTACTCAGAAACGAGGGTACAGTGGGTTTATAAGAGTGTTTTCTTCCTGAAAACACCATCCTGAAATAGTTTGAAAAGAGGTTGATGTGAGTGGAGTTTAAAGGTTGAAAAAAGAAGAAAATAAGCTAAAGAGGCTTAAAAACTCCATAGAGCTGAGCAGCGATGCAGAGTCAGGTGAGTAGGATATGCAGCTTTAACATGACCAACATTACTTTATTTTCCTAACCTTTTCACATGGTCATAATATAAAAATGGACAGTCCAATTAGAGCCAATTAGGGTTTGATAGGACAGTTCTGACAGTTCATATTCCTGATTCGAGTCAGGCACAGTGTAGTCATACTGGCTCAAACTATTGTTCAGTATACTATACACATCTAAAATTATTTGCAAGTATAAGTGAGTATAAGGATGCTGAGAGATGGGAATATGTGGCAGGTTCGGGAACCCACTGTGGGAAGCAGCCAGCAGAGGGGAGGGTGGCTGGGGGGGTGTACCACTTGGCAGCTTTACTGACAGGAAGCGGGCTGGCTCTGTCCCCACATTCCTCCAACAGATGTTTGACAGAGAAAATATTTTCACAGCTGGAGAGGGAAGGGAGGGAAAATATATGTTTTACAATACATCACACTGGAGGTGGCGAAAACTGAGGAAGAAAACCTCCACATGCCTGATATCTTACTGTCTGTGAGCCTACGTACTGTCCTGGTGTTGGGAAATCCCACTGGATGGTCAGTCACTGTCTCCTCCTCAAAATTTCCCATAGCTCCCCGGGTTCATGCCCTTGTGTTGGTAATAGAAAATGTATCCATGAAGCATGTGGTCTTGCCTGTCTGATTAATGTAAGAAAACAGGACCTGGTCTCTGTCACTAACACACTGCTATAATATGAAGTGAGTGGTGGTGATGATAATGGTGTGGATGATGATAAAGCAACAGGAACTACAAAAGTACACTCTCTGGAAATGTGTGATTAAGCAGTAAAAGAGAAATTAGGAGTATCCTTGTCTACGCTGATAACACAAATCAAAGCACAAGTCTGAGCACAAAACCAAACAAAGCAGCAGGAAGAAAAATGTCTGTACTGTAATGTAGCACTGTGCCAAAAATGTTGACAAGAAACAGAATAGTTTCACATCTCTCTTTTCAGGCCAAGTCAGATGTTGAAAAGTGAGAAGTGGACAGCAGAGAGACTTCCAGCTGCAGTAGACTGTATGTCTCCCAGGAGAGACGCTTCCCGGCTGTCTGAGTTCTGACACTAGAATCACCAGAGAGCAATTACTCTCTCCCTCCTGGACTTGTCCTGAGCTGGTTGGACACAACTGAAACTGTTGAGATGACAATTTATCACCTCTCCATAATCCTCCCATCCATCGCCAAACCCACAAACAGTTCTACAAACAGCTTACTGGCAGACATTCCACTGCTTGACGTGTGGCCTATATTATACACTCTCTAAACTATTACATGTATCATTGAACTGTTTTGACATATTCTTAATGTTTAGTTGTCCTTGACAAGTTTGCAAAAGACATAAAGTATGTTTTTTTTTTTCTTTTTTTTTTTTTTAGCAAAAATTTGCATTCACTGACTGAGTTGTGATGGTTTGCTCCTACTGGCTAGTCACTAGGCCAAGCTCAACAAGACCCTGTACCTAAGAAGGTCAGTATCATCACGGAAGAATGAGTGTTTGTCATATGGTGTTTTCTGACCCACCCTCACTATGGTTAAGGTCTGACTAAGTGTAGAGAATGGGCTAGGCTCATGGTTCTGGTTAAGACCCTATAACCCCTGGTCATGGGTAGAAATAGTGCCAATTTGCTTACAAAATGTCATTCTATGATTAAGATGCTGACAAAACAAAAACTGACTTCATTAAACAACTGTGACTAAATCTTCCTACAATATCACTGATGGAAAAGAAAGAGGTGATTGAAATTGAATTTAAAAACAAACACTAAAGCAAAATCTCAAAGCAGAGACAAAATTACATGGACCGTTTTTTAAAAATCAATCATGCATTCCAAATGTCCATCTTTTAATTAACTGCATATTTGTTTTCCTGTGGGCCTGAATCATCTTCCCAACTGCTTTACACACCAACAACACACCACCAACAGTGTTAAAGCGTGGGTCTAGCTAGAAATGTTATTGTCACAATAGAAGCCCTGCTGCTACAAAATAGCTGGAAGAATATGATAAACCTGAAGAGAAACCTCAAGGTACACACTGAAGTAAAATTAATGCTGAGATGTTTAATAATGTTATGTTATTCTTATACTTGTGTGATCTTAAGCCAATTAAGTTTTTTTTCTGCATATAGATAAATACGTATGCAGATCAGACCATGGGCTCTATTTTCGATTCCGCGGCCAGTACGGCGGAGGCGCAGCGCAAAGTCAGGTCCACTTCGGCAATGGGGTGTGGCGGCGCAGACTTTGGTATTTTCGTGCACTGTGCTGCCAGCGCAACTACTCCCCCTTCTCATCTCAGTCCCACCCAGCGGCGCAACTCGGACGGAGGGAGGAGAGAAGGTGTGGAGTGGGTTTGACACAGCCGAGTCCAATCTTCACCAATCACACCAGCTCCTCGCCTCACCTTTAAAAACGCCGCTGGCGAGGCGCATGGCGAGTTTCGAGGATGACTGAGCCCGACGCTTAAACTTCTCCCAGGAGGAGGTCCTTAGATGGTAAATCCTCGGCCTCCTCCTCCTCCTCCTCCTCATCCTCCTCAAAGCAATGATGTACTCCATCTTCGTAGATAACGTTAAGCATAACATTTGCATTTGGAATGAAATGACGTGGCTAATAGCGGACAACGATCATCACTTACGTTTTTTCCGTGTGTCTGTCTCTCTCTGTCTCTCGAGTGCTCTGAGATAGATGCAGTATATATGCTCTGTAGGATGCCACGGCTGTTTCTGGTTGGCACAGCAACGTTAATTGATTAGTTTGCATCCCTGTTTCACCCGTGTACATTCGGTCAGGTTGAGTGACCATTACGCGTACCGAACGCGCTTGTGATGTGGTCAGATGAGATACTGATCAAAATATATAAATTTAGGTCTGACTGTATGTGCTGACTCAGATAGTTGCATTGAATGGTGGCTGTTGATAATTATTGATTGCAGTGGAATGCCAGACACTGTGGAAACCTGCCCGTGAGGTATTGGTGAAGTGGGCGCACGACTCCGCCGGTTTATGAAAATCCACTTGCCCAGCACCGTTGCCCAGTTCACCAGGTCTGGGATGGTGAGCTTTCAGCGCACTTTTACGCCACCGGCGTGGACTGAAATGGACCGAAAATCCAAATCCGCCGGCTGATTATGCCGACACCTCCTCCTACTGCGCCGCAACGCCCATCCTGGCGTACTTCTGTGCACCTCGGTTTACCAAAATACCAAGTGTGCTGCACACCCGCCTGCACTGCACGAAAATACCACTGCGTGGGGTGCGCACCCTGCGCCCCACCAGCGGCGTGGACGAAAATAGAGCCCCATGTTTCATGTCTGGATGTATTGCTTAATTGAAGACCAGACCAGACAGCATCTCTGCAAGGCCGTATTCTTAATCATACAAGCAGTCATTTTGGGGCTAATTTTCTGTGCCAGTTGTTTTAGCTTACAATTAGTTGGATGAAATTTATATGAAAGCAGCTTTTGGAAGTTTTCTGCCAAAATCTAGACTAAAATGGTAAATGTCTCTGTCGACTAAAAATAAAAAAGACAAGGTTGACTAAACTTGACTAACATGGACTTTTGATCTCAGGGCTGAGACTAAGGTTAGACATAAAAATAGCTGACAAAATGAAAACTAGTTGAAAGAAAACAGTGTGGATTGGATAAAGAATGCACCAGTTTGACCGTGACTTCTTCCCCAATGCTATGATGAGACATCAGCACAATAAGAACTGACCAGACAGATGAATGGCACATGGGACAAAAATCAATGAAAGCCATGACAATTGCTAATTTTATTGCATGTTGTGTGTGTCATTGTGGAAAACAAGTGATTCAGCATCCAACAGACTAAAAGACTAGTGTGTCAAAATTATACATTTATACATCTCACTTAGTTTGATAACTTCTGCAACATGTTCTGTGACACTGACACAGCATAGGAACACACAGCAATGGACATGGCAAAACAGAGGTACTGATATTGGTGTTGATGGGTGGACCAGTGAAGCTGATTCAGGCCTCTCCTTCCCAATCATCTATACACATCACAAAACCATAAAGGATGGAAAGCTATGATTGGTTGGGTCCAACATGTAGTCTGCTATATTTCTGGGCAAAGTCATACGACGAATTTTTGACTCCACCAAATCTGACCCTATGACTGTCTTGACAGGCAAAAATATTGTGTAGTCTTTAAAGGTTTTTCAGAGGTGTGACAACTGCATGCTACTTGATCCTTTGCTTCTAGCAGAGGAAGTCATTACCTGCATGGCCACAAGAGTTTGCTATTCAGGAAAATGTTAACATAGGCTGTTTGAAGCATTTGAGCATTTGAGCAAACATCAGATGGTGTTTCTGGAGTACCCTCAGCCCATACTGTCCATTTACCTCAATCTGAACTTTCTCCTGAATCTCCTCTGTTGTGACAGCTGTGAGGTCTGTGTTTGAAGATCCTCTCAGTGGAAGGAAAACATGGCCTGGGAGAGGATCAATATCCCTCCTGTTATTATTGCTGGTGTGGCCAGGATAGTTGTGGAGTCTAGCCAGGGTCAGCAGGTAGCTGTCAGTCACAGACCACCTGAGGAGACTTCTGCCTCTAACAGTGTGCTGTCGAGGCTTGACACACGGACTTGTTGAGATAAATACCTCCTTTACAGTACACAGGCAATGTGCAAAAGTGACTATGGGTAATAGTTTCTACCACTTCCACTAGACCTATACCAAGATGTCTCAAGCAAGGCATCAAACTCCTGACAACAGATTTCCTGGAACCAGCAATATGGGGCAGTAGCTGTATCGGCCCCAATTATCATTGTGGGAGAAAATGAAGGTTGAAAAAAGATATGTCTTGCCTGTAGTCATGGCCTTAACACTATTTTCTAGTTCCTTTACAGGCAAAATTGCCAATTGTTGAGCTGAAGACGGAACTTTCACTTTTAAGCCAACTAAGATGAGATGTCCTAAAACTACCTTTGGGAAGATTACAACTAAGAAAACTCCATCTGTTTAGGTAGACCTTGACATATGGGTAAAAGCTCCAGATAAGGCCACTGAGTGGAACCACAAGGAAAATCTGTTTTAAGAAACTTCTGCTTCCAATGAACCTTCATGTTCAAATTTGAGGACAACACTGGTTCAAAATCCAATCATGCAAAATTGCAATGTTTTCTTCATAGTGATTGAGCAGGAGGACAAATCCAATCACTTCAGAATGCGGTCCAGTACTAATGTTTGTACCTTCAGTACACTGAAGGGAATAATTACTCAATTACTTATTCAGATTGAACTCTTGTCATGCAAGTATAAAAGTGATGAAGGCAATAACTGAGAGAGATCACAGCAATGATTAACCTGATATCTTCCTCATTGTGAAAACGTGCTGATGAGCGTATTCTCTGTTTAGCTAGAGCTCTCTTTCCAGTCTCTTGTTACAGCGTCATTGCTTATACAGGTGCATGCATGACAACCCCATTCATCTGTGTCAATGACTGAATGGAATACTTGTCATTGAACAGGAGAACTTTGCCTTTTTTGGGTTGGATTCAAAACAGGCGTGAAATGCACCCAGCTGGCCTCGTTGTTTGGCTGGAGTCATGGCTGCCCGGGCTGCTATGGCTGGGCTCCTTCTCAAGCTGGCAGCACAGGGCTCTGACCCTGCACAGCTCGAGTGCAGGGTAGAGTGCAACGCTAAGCACTGTGCCTAAATGCTGATAGACTAGCTTGTCCATGCAGATGTCTGTTTAAGGCAGTTCTTCTCAGCTGCTGTCAAGGAGGAAATTGTAATACTGATTAAATTCCTCCTGTGGTCTTACAGAGACATATTTTTGATATTAACAAGGTAGCAAGATGCTGATTAAGAACCATCAGGGAAGATAGATTTTCCACTTGGACACAAAAAAGTTACTATAGCTTTATAACGTTGTTTGTTGTGAAATGTACTGATCACATTCATGGTCATGGGAGGGCAAACCATTTGCATTCACATTGTCCAAGGACTTTTCACACCTGACAAGATCAATTGACAGCTTTAAAAATATTTAATAATCTTTGCAATGAAATTTACTGAGCATATTGACTGGTTCTAATGCCTTTCCTGTCATGCTACATTTATAGTTTGTCCCAATACTGGTAAGGCAGCAAGAAAATGAAAGCTGTCAGTTTGTTTCAGCAACAATTTTATATTATGAGTTGCAATTAACTTTGCAGCCTGTACAAGCCACTTGCTGGGCTTAATAATTTTAGTCTAAGATAGGTAATTTGTCACTAATACATGTAAAACTAGTTTGTATTGTCAATCGTCTTTATTCTTGGTAGTGTCCTCTGTGACGAATGGACTTGAATAAATATATATATGTAAATCAGATGTATACCAATAAATTGAAAATATGTGTAATCCATGAAAGGTGAATACCATCTCCTCTGAGATTTTTATTGAAAAACTCAGTTTTTTGTTCTGACCTTGTTTAAAAGATATAGGGAGTGTTTAGTTTGCAATCTGAGACATTTGTACAAACTTAAATCCTTAAAATCAATTTTGATTGAGTCAATCACGTGACGATCAAATTAGAGCAATTATAATAAATTTTAGATGGTCAGGAGAAATACAAAACAACTTGAAAAGGGACAATGGTTAAAGGTGAATAATTTTTATTCTCATTAATTAATATTATATTTTTACATGTAACACATTGCAGTTAAACATAGTGATTGATTATCCGACTTAGACAGCATTTTCTGCTCGTATGTTAGATGGCATGTTCGTAGCTGAGTGACCTGTGTATTTTCCTTCTTGTCAGGATATTGCCTAAAACAAACCTGGGGCACCCCATGGCCCTGTCTGCGCTTGTGTAACATTTTAGTTGTTTGCTCATGTTTGTCGGGTTGGATTTTTGCAGGCGGCTGGTTCTGTGTTGTCAGGAAGACAAGTTTATAATTTACTTCCGGTTAATGTTCCAGTTACACTGAGGACCTTACCACATGGACACATTTCAGTGGGTTTAAAAAACATTCCACACAATGCACATGTGTGCACATGCAAGCTGTAGCGTGTGAAACCATTTGACACATCAATGTACTTGGTGAACTGGATCCTAGACTACAGTTTTAAGCCTGTGAGATGTCTTGTGATGACAAAGAACAACATGTGGCTAAATATTCTCTGTTCACATGGACTGTGAAGTAAGTGCTTCCTTTTTCTTTTGGCTCTGACTTGCAGATCAATATATACAATGTGAATTTAACTGTACAATGACTGTTAGCGATGCATTACGAATTCAAGCTGGGTCCTGTCTAAGTGGCAGAGCTTGTTATAGTCGGCTCTCCACCTGACCTGAGACCAAACTGTCACAGTGCCAGGAATAGATATTTTATTAAAGTATATACTATCACTCTGGCAATAAGAAGAGTCTGCAGTACAATGTAGCTCAGGAGGAGGGGATGAGATAAAATGGTGGTTCAAGTTGGCTCAGGTTCAAAAGAAAAATAAGTGAAAGTGGAAGTTGTGACAGGGGCTGACTAGAGTCTGGGAGCCAGTTTCTTGCCTGCAAACTGTCAAGCTCTTTTCACTGCTCCATAGGTCCAGCCCAGACCACAGCCTCTCAGTGAAAAGAGCAAGGATTAAGACAGTTAGAGATAAAAACAAAGAGGAGACATTGCCTCTCTTCCCCTGAGAGCACCCCACAGCCACACATTGATAGCGTACAATGGGATGATGTGTTCTTTTGGCCTGCACCGGATGTGTCACCGCACACTGCTGTGCAGAACTTCTCAGCATTGTGTGCGGGCCTCTGCCATTGTCACCAGGCAATACTACTACTTTGCAGATATTTCACAGTCGGTGAGTGCTTTCTTTCTGCCCAGGCAGCCTGGAGTTCCCTGACTCCCAGGGTCAGGAAACAGGGAGGCCCTGGACCTGACTAGCCCACAGGACCCCCTACTACAGCTGTGGGGGGAAAGGCGGGCAATGATCTGTGGTCTCTCTCTCACTATCTCTGTCTCTCTACCATTTTTGGGAAACTTCTTGAACACCTTGTATACTCTCATTTCCTCTCTAACCAAGAGACCGTTTCAGAGTCCAATCTAAACTGGTGTCTATCTTTAAGCTTGATGACAACACCATGAATTGGCCTGATGGTCAGTCTATTCTAAAAGATAATTAAATCTAGATTCCCCACCTTTGCTACTCAGGTGTTCCACATGGAGTCATTTTAGGTCCACTGCTGTTAGAATTATTCTAAATAATATTTGCAGTTCTCTTGAGTGTTTTAAATTAGATTTCTAAGACAATTTAGCATAATGTTTTTTACAATAGCCTCAAGTTTTTAAAATTTCATCAGTGATGTCTAAGCCTTATGAATATGGATCTCTACAAATGCCTAAGTTCAAACAAAACAAATTCTCCACACAAGGTACAAAGTACTGAAGCTGTTCTAATTATTTGTATGTTTTCTAGAAGGAATAAATACCGATGTGCACTTTGAAACACTGACTTTAAAAATAATATTTTTAAAGTAAATGTAAATGTAAACGTAAGTAAAATATATTATATTTAAAAAAAAACATGAACAGCTGTCATTATGTCGAGGAGTTAATTAAAAAGTTGAAAATGAGGGATGAAGCCTTGAGATGGTGTTTGCTGTTCCTACAGTAACAGGTGTGCTTTTCCACAATGTAAGACTGACTTACTGGATCATGGGAATTGATTGATTGACCTTTTATGCAACTGCAGCTACACTGCAACTTATCAACACCAGACAGTAAACCACAGTGGTCCAGACAACAGTTCCCACAAACACTATGATCTTTACAAAATGATGGTTGGCCTTTTCATAGTGACAACACAAAATGTTTTTTTCAACGCTCCACTAAACAAGCTGTCTTCTTGTTACAAGGGTATAATCCTTAAGGATTCAGTCCTGGTAGATAACACTTGAGGTGCAACAGAATGAAATTACTTTATACACAACAATGAAAACTACTATGGAGATGAAATCATAGAATACATTGTAAGCCTGGACTTGACATAAGGTGAAATGATCAGAAAAGTGCAATCTGCAAATGTTATGGTCCAGCACCCATCTTTAGTGCACTCAATGAAAGAAGCTGAACCAGCAACTATGGTTATGCAGATGTGATATTTGTCATGACCACTTAGTGCTGTCTGCTGAGACGAGACCAGAGAGGAACTGAAAGGGTGGACAGAGGAACTGACTGTGTGAGAGCAGTCAAAAGGAACATTGCCCTTGGGCCTATGAAAGCACATTTTTTCTCCAATGTCATGGAGATTTCTTTTGCTAATGAGCTGTATCCATGGGCTATCAAGTTCTGCCAAATGCAGAGGGGAGTTGTTCCTTTGCTTAATTAAATCATGGACAGTTTTGTGGCCTTAATACTTGGGATGTAAGCCTTTATATAACTGTTAGTGGGAACCTAGATCTACTTATCTTTGTGGAAAACAGGGCGATGAAATGGGTCTTTGTCAGTGGGAACACAGAATTAGGTGGTTTGTTGTGGAAGTATTAGAACTATTCAATGTTACTTGGATACGCAGATTTTGTTTCATCACTCATTAGCAATGAAAACTCCCAAAGAAGGAAAGTCAGTTACACTTATGGAAGAAATTTTACAATTTGATGTTTTTTTTTCTTAGTAAAATCACCAAATGTTGTTCTCCTTCCATCCAGCAGTGACAAGAGAATAGAACAGCAACTGGTGTAGGGAATAATTTGCTTACAAGTTTTTTGCTTCTCAGGCAAAATACAAGCTGCTGTGTATTCTAGGTGGAGCTGTTTGGGGCCACATGCAGCCCTTGTGGGAGACTTGGACATTACTGCAAAAAGTTACTCTTACTTTCGCTGCAGGCAATACTATGTCATTGTGTAGAACAGAAAATGTTAGCAACCTCAGCAAAACACATAAACATTTTCACTGAACAAAGTCAAGGATCAAGGGAACTGACCAGTATTGATGCTGTTGTGTGCTTGTGGCTACAGGGTGGAAATAGATTTGGAGGGCCTCACAATCCAAATGAGAAGCATAAGAAGCTGCAGTTTTTCTCTCTTCAAAACAGTCAAAATGAGTCTAATGGCTGAGATGTTATTTCATGTAACGCAACACTTGAGCAGAGAAACCAAACAGACTTTAGCCCACGGCACTTAACATGATACATGATCCATGAACAATGCTTTGGTAAATGTATACACCTCAAAGAGCTTAGGCAATGTTAGCTATGCCCCATGGGACAAACCTTTGGTAAGTGGAATGGAATCCAGGGAGGAACTCCAGATACAGTAGGTATGGAGCAGGGGGGTGTTTATCCTGGAGAAAAAAAACCACAAGACTGAGAGTAATCTCTCCTTCAACCCACAAAACAGACACACTGACAAGTGACGAATGTGAGAACTAAACATTTCTTCCTTTCATTCACTCTTCTTCATTCTATGAATCTATACTGGAGTGATAATAAGCCGTAAAGGATTCACATGAAGCATTTAATTTTAAAAGCTTGTACTTTGCTCTTCTTAAAAGGCATACAGGGCAGAGAAACAGGAGGAAGAAAAGGATTTGGGGCACTCAACTCAGTAAGTTTCTTTCTACCACAAGTCCTCAGTAAAAGGGAAGTGTGGTTTTTTGAGACGATACAAAGACACTCTCCTCTCAAAAGCGTAACTTAACAGCTGTTTTAGCAGTGCACAGAAGTGTGAATGCAACTTTTTCATGTTCAAGCCAGACCTTGTAGATGAAAGGCTCCTTTCATGATCCTTGTGTGCTATAAAAATGGCCACTTGCAGCAGACTGGAACTCAGGGGAGGTAGATCCAGGTGGCCTTGGCACACAATGTTGGGGTAAACCACTTGTTTTGGGGTTGTGTTAATCTTGTAAGTGGAAACTTTTCAAATGCCCAAACTAGGAATTTCTAATTGCAATAACTGAGAAGTACAACATGTTCGACCTCAGTAAAAACAAACTCACAAGAGTGCTAGCAACATTACAAATGCAGTTCTCAATGAAGGATATTTTCTTACATGTGGTTTCAAGTGTTTGAAGCAAATTAAAAGATGTGACTACGCCAGAGAAAGCGGCATTCTGTTGTCACGCTGCAGCTCTGCCAGAATCCAGCTCTCTCAAGTTCAAAGTGGAGTGCTCCCAGACTTATCTCATTCTTGCCACAAGGGACCTCATTTATGACATTCTAAAGCCTTGCGGGGCCTGATTTCAACCAAAGAACACCCCATCCAGATTTTCAAAGGGCCAAAAAAATTACTCTTCCAGCATTTTTAGACTCCAGCAAAGCCGAAATGCTTCAACTACTGGATATTACTTGGCACAAATTTCAATCTCAGCCACATCTGTTCACAGTCCTGCACTGAAAGAAGACACACACGCACACACACATTCACCACTCTGATTGGATGGAAACAGTCCTGGAGAACATGTGAAGTGGTGTGGAGGTGGTACGTTTGAAAAGGGGCTTAATGAATTCATAAGTATAATAGTATGGTCCGGGATGAATGGGAGGCCAGGCTGTTTGATGTGTAGCTTTGGTTCTGACCTCTGCCAAGAAGCTTAATGTAAAAGGCAGCATTTGCTAACATGGTTGTTGCCTTGCTGTATGTGTTTCTGTGGCAGCAAACATCAAATATGGTTAACAAATTACATTAGCAATCAATTTTTGATTATAATCTATTTTACTTCTTCATCTTCATTTTTCTTTTACCTTCACTGGCAGTCATCTATGAGAATTTATAGTGGCCTCTAGGCCAGCAGACAGCATTTTATCCTCTAAATTATAGAGAGATCAAATCCAATTCCTTTTCAATGAGGGATTTTCAATTTTTCAACAATGTTCAGTGCTGCTAATGATGTAGGCTAGGAAGGCTGGGACTTATGGAGTGGCAATGCAATACACTGCCTATTACTTTATTTTTATCTCCACCAGAGATAGGCCTGGAGGGGATGATGTGTTTGGTTGTGTTTGTCCATGTATCCATATGTGTATCTGTCCACAGCTGATCTGGCATACTACTAGACCCACCAGCCTAATATTTATTTGTGCTAATTCATGACCGTATGCTCAATGATCTCTTATGGTTGCAGTGACTCACAATTTTTGAAAAACCTGTTTTACTGACTGCTCTGTTTTATTGACTGCTGACTCCTCGCTCCTTTTTAGCCATCTTGACTATAAGCCTGGAGGAGATCTGCACTCTACTGGGTACACTATCCGAGTTTTAGTTGGTAACCCTCTCAGGTAGTGATTTCTCAATACATGTTCCACAATCACACAAAAGAAACGTAGAAAAAAGATGACAGAAGCTTGTGAATTTGTTTCAATGCAATCCAGCAATGATAACATTTTTTAAGATAAGATTTCATGGGATTTCATATTTTTATATGTTTAAACTGGCAGTGGACAAGACTTTGCTTTGATGTGCCATTATGAAGCAAATGTTGATGGCACAATGTAATGATGTTATAGAATGTTATAGAATACTGACACCATTTGTGTTTTGATCGGTTCCCTTTCAGCCTCACTTTCACTGTGCAGTTTTGTCTGCCACTGGGTTTGATCTCCCAGAAATATGAAGACTGACTGATGATCCAGTCTGGCTGACACCATTTCCATCTACTTTTAATCTCCACTATAGATTAAATGAATGAATTAATTCACATTTTTTCTCCTAATGTTGTATTTCTTCAATTCTTACTAGAAGTACTGAATCAAATACCCTAGGAAGGTGTCTACTGCCACACCAGCAATAGTGAATAGCAACTTTTTAGCTAATCCTCAAGGAGGCAGAACACTTCACTAAAATGCCACAGACTAAGTGCTGCTTGCCTCAGCTACGTCAGAGGCTACAGCATTATGGTCACTAATGATGCGATTATAATACAATTAAGGCCTGAATACGAGTGTGGTGGAACCCATGTAAACACTGTACTTAGATTATGTTAATGTGATAAAGATCATAATCAGTTTAAGCTTAATAGCATTAAGATACCTGGAGTACTGCGTTTTTACTCGCATTATGAAGGCGTGTATACACCTTAATCACATTTCTTTCCCTCTGATCACATTGCGCATGTACAGGAAGTAACACGCATCATAAACGTCATGTGAAAGATGGTGGTGGGACTGAAAAAACAGCGTTTTTGTCACAAGGGCAGCATTTTGCAGATGATGCTCTTGTCATTTTCATCTTCTTCTTCACCCTTTTCGCTCATAACGGAAGTATAGCTTGCGCCAACGGATGTAGAAGCTACCAGTACCCACAATTCCACACAAAAGCCAAATAACAACAAGTAGCATGTAAACAGGATTTCAAAGAAACTGCCACATCATGTAAACACCTTAATCGGAGTAATGCCTTAATCGCATTATTGATCATAATCGCATTATTAGTGTCCGTGTAAACATAGCCAGTGTCACACATTTAAAATTGGATACTTTAATCAGCACTATATGAGCACATATGCTTGTAAATGAAACATTAAAACAGCTCAGTGCTTCAGAAGTTTCCTTCAATCCGGGGTTAATGACCATTGTGCTCCTGGAGTAGTATTAGCTGCTAATGCTAACAGACTCGCCTCAGGAATTAAATAGATATATGGTTGGAGAATGTAGCTGTAGCTAGCTAGCAGGGGAAGGGCAGGCTTCACAGACTGAAACACACACAAAGAAGAAGATTTTTTTTGACAGCCATATCTGGACATATGTTCATAGTTTTTGTTTTTGCTCATTTATTAGTTTTCTAGTATGCTCACATCTGCCTCTGAGTCAAAAGTGTTTTGTGAGTCAATACATGTTTTATCCAAATAAGAGAATGGTCAAACTAAATGCATGCTGCTTAAAAAAAAAATTCATTATAGCAAAGTTACCATGAATCCTCAGAAATATTCTCAGTTGCAAGCTGTTTCTTGTTGCTTTTGAATCAAAGGGAAATGTGGCGCTCTGACTTTTCCTTGGTATGTAAACACACGTCTTTGTTATTATTATTTTGAAAATCAGCACATTTGAAATATTTGCTTTTCATTTCCTGCCTGTTGGGAAAAAGACAACATCTGGAGAAGATATCATCCGCTTCCTTTGCTTTGTCACGTAGTTACTGTGACCATGGCAACAGGGCTCTGGGCGAAGGCAGCGTTCAACAGGAGGAGTTCAGCCATGTTTCTGCTGAGAGGCAGCGGAAAAAAAGCCAACTATGGATGAAAGGAAGACGAGTCGAATCTTGATTCATCAACAGATCTTTTACTTAAAAGGCAACTGGGCTTCATCTCTTGCCACAGTCTTTACAGTGCTCAAAAATCCAAATAAAATGAAGTTATAATCCTTCTGTACTGTGTCTCCTTGTGCTGTCACCACAGCAAATGAAAGCCCAGTCAGATCTCTTCCTGACAGCCATCTTAAATCCACTCAGAGATCTCAGGGGACCAGTTTTCTGCATACTCAATATGCTCACAGCTCCTTCAGCCCACACAGTCGTCATGGCAACCGTGGACCACCTCTGGCTTCTAGTGCATTTGTCAGCCAATACCACCTCTCTCTCACACACACACACACACACACGCACACACTGCCATCTTGCTTCTTTGTAGCATGACTGTGTGTTTCTGCATCAGCAAGGAGGTTCTTTCATATACGCTGTTAAAAAAGTCCAAATACTCAAGGTATCAAATAAGCCAGATTGAGTGAATGTCATCCTTGAGGACTTTTACTCCGCCATTTCATCTTCTCTCCAACGCCACATACAGCAGAGTAGAGGCTCGAAGAACGCTGAGATGGCAATATAAAGCTCCAATTTGTTTTCCCCAGTTTTTATCTGAAGAGGGCAGCCTTGAGCCTTTACTTGTGCAGCCATGTTGACAATTCTTCACCAAAAAAAATCCACGCAAACCTGCTGTGTCACAACCCACACTATGAATGTGGGACCACCCATCCAGCACTAAAAGTCCCTAGCTGGGATTTAAACCTCACTGACCCCCGCCCCCACCCGCCAAATCACCTACAGCAAAAAAAAAAAAAAGTGTTCTGTGTGTGTGTGTGTACTGGTATGCATGCATGCATGTGCGCAGCAGTGAGAAGGGAAGGAAAGTGAAGGAGGAGGAGGAGGAGGATAGTGAGCAGCTGAGTGAAGCAGCGCTCTCTCATCACTGAGTAATGTTTCGCGCCGGCTTTTTTTTCTTTTTCAGAAAAGAGTGAAACAGCATTGTGCGTTCAGCTGCGCCGAATGTGTCTATTCTCCTCTCACCCTCTCCTCTTTCACTAGAGATCTTTCTCTTTTGTCACCCTAAACCCTCCCCGCCTATCTAAAGTCCCCCCTCGCCCTCCAATCCCCCCCCTCTAACCCCTTCTGAAGTCCCCACACTTCATCTAAAAAGGCAGTGCAAGGAGAAGGAGTTTGGAGGATGGGGGTGTATGTTGGGGGAGGGGTGGAGGACTGTTGTAATCTGCAATTGTTACAGTCTGCAGCCTTGCTACGCTGTCACCATCCCGAATTGATTTAACCATCAATGGCAGCATCCATTTATGGGCTGCTAGTGCTCCAGCCCAGGCTGCCCAAATTCGACTGAATGTGGACTGAGCCTCCTTTTTGCTCCCTTTCCCACCATTGGTATCAAAGGCTATTGTGTCCAGAGAAAGTAGAGGGGTCACCCATTTACCCCCTGTGGGTCAACCACAAGCTGGGACAGAGGGGAAAGTGAAATAGCAGAGGAAGGAGAGCGGAGAGTAGGAGGAGGAGGTCTTGAAGTGCAACATCAGGACAGAGCACCTCCAGTTGTTGGTATAGGAGGAGACAAGTATGTGCGTGTGGCCCTGACGTCTAGGCAGCCATTTAATATGGTACACTGAAAATATTTGGAATCTGAGGCATCTGTGCGCTGTTATCACTGGGATGGATGTTCCTGTTTGGGCCCCGGCTTTCTGTCCCTCCCCAAGGCTGTGTTTACCACGACTGGAGTTCAGAGGAAGTAGATCCTTTTCATCACAACTAAATACCTGAAGTTGTTTTTCTTTGCCTCAGTAGAATCCTCATGTGCGGTCAAAGAAATAAAATAATGAAGGAAAATTAAAACCCTTGTGCATTGGTGGATTGCTGGCTTAATGTCGCTCCAATTCCACCCTGTTTGTTTTGGCTTATTACAAGTTACCATATCTGCAGAACGACTTTGATCCAGTTTCACTTCTGTTTGACTGAAGCACACTGATGCCAGGGGAGGAAAGTGAAGATGAAGATTCTTCATACAGTTGCCTCAGTAAAGCTTGGTGGTACACAGATGTTTAGAGAAAGGAGGACTTATTTGAATAATGCGATTAGGGATGAGGTAATGCTACACTGCCCGTCCATGTGTAAGATCCACTGATGTACAGAATCAACACAGATGTGTTTTTCCACTTGTGAGTAGCTGTGACAAGAGAAGGCTGGTGGGCTCTGTGTTAAGAGCAGATATGTTAAAATGCTTAAAGCACTTCAATCATCAATTTACCTAGTGTGGCAGATAGTTCTGGCTTTAATTGCCAAGATTTTCAGATATCCATCTCTGAGATTTCTCTGTCCACCCCAGAAGATGGAGGTGAACGCAGCACACAGCTTTGGAAATCATACTGAAAAATGATAAAATATCACAACATCTCTTTCTGGTAATTGTGTTTCAATCAGTCAGGGTAAACCACAGGCCTCACTTTTCATAGGGACTATTTGTTCGGCAGAAAGCAGCTCCAGTGAAGTCTGTTCCCGCTGAGGTCTGTGGATTTTCCAGAATAATGCTAAATGCATGTCATATTGTTCAGAGTCAAAAATGGAGCAAAAATTGCTAATGTGGGCTATTTATATGTAGGATGATGACTGTCAATTACCTGTGTCTATCAGATGATGTCACGTCCACGTAGAACAATTAAAAAAAAAAAAAAATTAATTAAAAAATTGAGAACTAGACCACAGTGTGTATGTGTTTTTAGTTTTGACTTGATTTGGTTTGATTTTTTTTTTTATCATTTTTGGAAGGAAATTCTGATGCTCCCTGTTCTGTGAATGCTGTGTTAAAAACCCACTCACAACATCATTTACAGTTCCATTCCACCCAAAAACGTATCTTTCACGCAGAATTCAACTTTGTTGAACTCTGTCGCACCTATTTTTGCCATTGCCTGACCGCAAACAGTCTTGGCAATGCTGAGGGAAGTGAAAGCTGGGCAGTCCAAAATAAAGGAAACTATCGCAGCGTGTTAGCTGTGTTGCATCATTCTGTTCTGGTTACAGTTCCTCTGCCACTGTATGAACTGGGCCACAACAGAGACATGGTTTGCAGTCATGAGACAGGTGTTAATGGTGCAAATATGTCTCGAATAAACCACATGAACTTACTGTCCCATTATTGACCCAGCTAGCCAGTTAGCAAACTAGCTAGCTTGAAGAGGTGTTGTGACTAACTGACTGACTGACTGACTGGCATGTTCCTGGCTGGCTAGCATGTTAGTGTTTAGCTCAGCAGCTTCACTAATTGACCAACAAGCCCTGTGAGTACTCCCCTCGTCACCAAGTTTCTGGCACTTAGTGAGGATGAACTTTGCTGTATCACTTTCTGGTGTCAGCGGGGCTTAACTGGGAAACTGTGTCTGGAATGAGATATTGTTATTGAATTTTCAAAATGGCATTGTAAAGTGTTGTGAGCAGCAGCAATGAGATTTCACTCAATCCAATGTATTGGTGTGGAGGCGGAATTCTCATATGTAGATATCTCAAAAACTGGATAAATTAAACCAAAACAATGTGCAACTCTAAATGAAGATTTTTTTTTTTTTTTTTTTTTTTATAATTTGGATAAACTGACCCAATAAATAAATGATAAAATATTGGAATAAAATCAAGAAACATTTGAAAAATCGAAATTGATAACTCAATTGAGTCCAATGACAGGATCAGTTAGAAGCCTCTGGCTGGTAAAAGCCATATGAAATATGTTCTTATGCCAATGAAATTAAGTTCATCTTCAGAACAAAGTCAGCCATTTTGCCATCTGCATAGTCAGCAACGTTTTATTACTGTCACACTAATGTTAATTACAGCAACAGACAGGGCTTCTTGGCATGGCAGGATGTTTTGACACTTCAGTGTTTTGCATGTGTGCCAACAGTGGAAACCAAGTGATGCAGCTGCTTGTCCAATCAGATATAGGGTTGTGGGTTTCTATAGGGCTCAAACGAAGGTGACTCAAATCCAGCAAACAAAGCCACTGGTCTGAGTCCATGATACCATTCAGCGATGTTCAGCGTTATAACTATATTTTGCCGGCTAAACAGGGAAGACCCTGGAAAGAGACAGAGATCGCTTCATTATTCCGCTCAGTGGCTTGTATCCTGATTGTCTGGGGAAGTTGTTTTTCACTCTGTGACAAGTTTCAGGTTTATGTGCAGGCCTGATACTCTATCTGGTAATTGTCCAGGAAGAGCTCTATTGGAAAAATAACTTGAGATGAAGTGTTGAAGTTTTAAATGGAGCAGAGGGAAAGCAGAGAACCCCTCTACCTCTAAAGTAGCCTTGGGCGACTGCAATTATGCATAGGATATCTTTGGGTTGGTTCATGTGCCAGAATACAGATGAGGCAGCCTTTCACATTCCTCTGCTCTACAAAGAGAGTATCACTCCCTTGTCACCCAGTAAAGGGCCGCGGCGCTCTACTCCCTTTATTTCAGTTTTGCTCCTGAAGTTTCCATGGCAACCTAAATACTATTCAACCCTTGCAAGCAAAGCAGTCATTGCAGTTTTCTGTTGTTTAAAGCAAAGAATGCCACAAATGCAGTCCCCCGAAAACAGCTGTTAATTGAGGGCTGCTCAGAATTTGTCAATCTCAGGCAGCAATTTTTTTTCCTGTTGATTCAAAGCTCAGAAAACAAAAATGAAGACGCTGGATGCTTCGAGTTACTGCTGGTCATGGTTCAATCAAGGTGGTGAGTGTCTGATGAGGCTGTGTGTGTTTTCTGTACAAAGACGTGAGGTTGGTTAAGAGAAATGAGTTTTATTAAAGGCTTTAATCACCCATTTAATTTTTGCTCACTGACACAGCGCTCATTCTCATATGATGGGGGAGGGGAGTGATGGGGAGTGATGGAGTAATAAGACTGATGTAACATGAGTGTATTTCTATGGTGAGCTTGTCGCTGAGTAACCAGTTGCCTTGGCAACCCTCTCCTTCCCACTTCCCCACCACTATTCCCCAGCCGCTCTCTTTCTCTCTCTCTCTCCTTCAGTGCTTTCTGATCTCTGTTATGGGAGGAGGATATTAAAGTGTTCTTATCAAGGCTTTGGATAACAACAAGGCCAGCGTAACCCACGCTCCCACACAGGTCCAGATGAACGACATGGGCCTGGTGTCATCTGCCATATGGTCCTGAGTGCCTCTCAGGAGAGTCACTGCGGTGTGACTGAGCTAATGGCTCTGCTCAGACAAATGAGACCTAAGGGCCGGATGGTGGATGGCGCTATGTGCCACAGGGAGCTCCAATTATATGAAAATAATCCTTAAATGGTTGCACAGTTCTTAGCTTTGCAAAGGATTTTTTTTTTTTTTTTGCAATATTGTATGTAGATTTTTCATTTTCAGTATCTACATTCACATATTCAAATAAGATAAACGATGTGTCACAGTACCTACAGACATACATGCATTTGAATGAATATGTTTTTCTCACTTTGATCTGATTTTAAGGTTTACGGTTTTGGTGATTATATTAATTGATACTAATACGGCAGACAATACCAAGCATGTTGACCGAGTTACAACTCACTGCTTTGACACTTCAGCTAGCTCGCCTGGTCCGTTGGTTGGTCTAGCAAAATGTCCCCACCCTTCAGCTGAAATTTGGCACCTGTATGTGTGTGTGTGTGTGTGTGTGTGTGTGTGTGTGTGTGTGTGTGTGTGTGTCACTTGACTAAAAGGGGGTGTTGTAGTGGGATTGGCCTATAACAATAAGGCACATAATTTGTAAAATGAGTAATTTAACATGACCAAGCTTTCAAGAAAGACACACATACATACATACATACATACATACATACATACAATATTTTGCCACGTCCTCTTTCTTGTTTCATGAACCTGTTGTAAGAGGCACTTGTGTATCTGTTTATTGGTCCAAAAGGTGTGCCAACCCTATAGCAAATGTAGCTTGCTTCTGTGCGGCTGAAATTTGCCATGGCGGTAAAGGAAAGTGTTTATGAGGTTGCGTGTGTGAATGCATGCACATATATGGTTGCAGCTTTTGCATATTTGTCCTTGTTTATTTCTGTTGGAGAAAGTTATCAATCTCCTGATGTGTTCCATAGACAGTATGTTTTTTTGGGGGGGATGCTCGCCATTACCTGTCCGTACTTGAGCTCCCAAGCTCCTACATTATCAACAGTATGCACCATTGCTAGTGCATGGCTGTTCTCTTCTCTACAGCAAAAGAAGTTTAGGCTCATCGGTACTGTAATATTTAGAGCCATTTGTGATACCAACAAGAGGCAGGCCATAGGCCAAATTCGTGCTCAAACCCAAAGAGACCCAGAAAGGTACTACCAAGGACCAAACAGGACTTATTTGAAAGCCGGGCTCCTGACCCATACAGAACTGAGAAATACTATATCTATAAACTCAATAAATAAACTCAATAAACAATGAACCGGATAATTGGAACTTTTAATTTTTGAATTTTACACCCCATTCTAAAATAATGTTTCCATTATTGTATACATTTTAAAGTGCATTTTTGCCCCATATCTATTTATGACACAGAGAGACACAGCAACATGTAACACAGTATTTGATGATAAATGTCTGCCATTGTGTCTGAAATAGTGCTAAAGTAGGTTTACAGTACAATGTCAGTCCAGTCCTCTGGAGAGCCTGAGTGTGTGTCTTTGCTCAGGATGGCAGTGATCAACAGCGGCACACATATCACTGTGTGTGACTGTGGTTATGTCTGAGAATGCTCCATTTGTTGTGCAGCACTGCAATATATCTCCTTTATATTGCGGTGTAATTAAAAGCTAGAATTACAAGGACATTCTTCATCATTGCAGACAAGTGTGTGTGTGTGCCATTAAATAGCTTTCTTGTTCCTGAACTGAAAAGAGTCTTTGGCTTTGAGTGACTCCTGATTCATTATCTGTTTCCACTAATGGGGGGTGAGGAACTGAAGAGAAATCAATCACAGTAAACTCCAACCAAGGTCAATGATGATCCTGTCAATATGATAGATAGAGAGTACATTATATTTTCAGGCTCGAAATTGTGTTTTTACAGCTTCATATTAATATAACCATGGTAGAAAGATCATTAACTACTTTGTATTTATCAGGTTATTTCCACGTTGTAATGCCAACCTTGTCTCCTAAAAAACATTTATTTACTACTAATTTGTTTTGGAGGAAATGTAATTGCTGCCCAGACTGCATTCACTGCTGACATCTTTTCACATTAAGGCAGTATGACATTCTCATAGAGAAGATCAGGGTGGATGGTTGGATGTACAGTGTACAGACAGCAGAGACAGGACATGCTGGACACAAACCTTTGTTGAAGGTCATTCCAAACTTTGTGTCGTGTGTCCTGAATGTTGTTTCTAGGCTAATAAAATACTTAGGTAAAGGTGTGTTAGGTCATATTTAAGTTCATTCAAAAATTAACTCAAATTATCAACAGAATGTAAGAAAATAACTGTTGATGTTACATCAAAGATGTCCATATACTGTGTTGCAGGGACATCTACTGAAGTTGCTAACCAGGACTAGCCAGCTGGCCTGTCCTGTCTAATAATAACACTTTGTCCCTACAGGGGCCATAGTCTGATGGTATAGCTCTGCCCTCAGTGCCTTGGTACTGTGCGCTGTCATCTGTTGTCGGTAATGTTAACAAAAAACCCCCACTAGCAGACCACTAGCTGCATGGGTAACTGAACTAATTAGATAGTGGCAGCTTGTAGCTACAGCCATAGATAACTGGAGCAAAGAGTATAGAGAGCAGCAGTTAGCTGTCACTCTGGTAATATGCTGCCCCTTTTTGTTTGGAGTGACCTTTGACCTTTTGTGGCCAGTTCTGACATATGGCACCTTTAAATAAATAGTTGTAATTTTATTGCTTGAGTGAGATGAGAAGATCAATGCCAATTTCACATCTATGCTAAGTGTGGAGCTGCAGTCAGCAGAAGGACCGGAAGAGCCTGGCTCTCTGACAAACAGTGACAAAACAGAGCGAGTTACATGATGTTTAACAAATACATGAACAGAAATGTGAACATGACAAGTTGGGGTTAAGTTGGATTCATACGACTGCGTTGCAGGTTTATTCTGTACCTATGACAGCTGCTGTATGAGTGTGCGCTCTGTTGCTATGTCATAGCTGATGTGCGCCTGCTCAAAAATCTGACTTCAAATCAGTTGTGTACTGAATGACGTAGTCTAATTTTTGGGAGGCAGGGTTGATAATACACAGGCTAACACAATGGAATGGAGCCATTCCAAAGTGTTAGCAAAACTCCTGCATCATCACCCACTTGCCGGCTTTTTCTCTGCTGTGACTGGTGTGATAAGTGGAGAGGCTGATTTCTTCCTGATGATCCTGTGGAAACAGTGCACCCCTCTGAGCCCTGTTTTGATTATAGTGCTGGCTGCTCCTCAGGGGCCAGGCAGCAATGTGAAGTTCTGATTAATTTATTCTGGTTTTGGAATGACTCCCAGCACAAGTCCCTCTGAACAGGCAGAGAATAACCCTTGAGCTTTTTGAATCAATAGGGATCTCTGTGAAAAACAAGTGAATGGTTTATTTTCTGTTCAATTACTTCTCATTCTGTCACAAGAAACTGTAAAGGTAAAAACAAAGCTCTTCATTCAGGGTCATCAGGGCTTGGATTGAAACTTAACATGTATTTAACTTCTAACAGGTTTCAGATATTGTAATGTTATTCACAACTATACTGTATCACTGATTAGTCAGTACGCTGTTGGTCCAATAATTCCTGAATTACCACATCACAATACTCTCTGTCACACCGCTGGGTAATGAGGCATGCTGTCTCATGATGGCAGTCCAATTTATCAAGACTCAGTCCTCCAAATGAGATGTTGTTTGTCAATGGCCCTTAGAACACTATACATCTGATCTGATGACCCTTGTTGGGATGATATCATCTATCTGTGCCTTCACAAACTGTTACAAATCACTAAAACTGTCTGATGTTCTAACAAAACTATGGTTCAAGTTTGGTCATGTTTAGCCACAAAAACTACTTTGTTATGGTTCAGGAAACATCATGGTTTGGGTTAAAACTACTTATTCCAATTTTAAATGTTTACATGCTATTGTTTAGCACGTAATGTTTACCATCAACAACGTTAGTTTGCGTATTAGAAGTTTTGCAGGTATTTAGTTATTAACCAGTATTGGACAAACTGAATTCTTCATTTTATTATGGCACTAGACAAGAATTTCAGTAAAGTTTTAACAATTCATCCTGTGGTAAGGATGGGCATTTGTGCCAAACTTCATCTAACCAAATGGTATAGATGTGAGCAGATGCATCAAGACCAAAAAATCCACATGAATAATGTGGTTATAGAGTAGCCATTCTCTTTTGGTCAGGCGGATTAGTTTGGTCTATCCTCAACAGTAACCTCAGATTTCTACTCTTGTGACTGAGTTCTCAGAGAATCATTCCCTTATGCTAAGTATCCTTCCTGTGGAACACTGGTGGAGATGCAATGGAGAGCTGTTCACAAATTGAACAGATGCTGATATTCTGTCAAGTAGGTTTTGCGCAAATCCAATCATTCTTTACAAAATCAGATAGCTCTGATAAACGAATCAAACAAATGCTGGATTATGCACACTGAAAAGTGAAAAACATATCTGAGCAGCTGTATAACAGCAGAGTATTATATATAACACTGTGAAAAAATGAATATCTAGTTGATTACTTCCAAATGTGCTGCACATAAAGCAGTTTGAAGGGAGAAAATAGATGAGAATAAACCCATCATGTGTATGGAAGTCAGTTTAAGATATATTTTCCAAGACATTAATGGTAATGTACGGACACTGATTAAAAGCCTATGGCCTGAAATGTTGGGGGGGCTGGAAATGGGGATGACCAGAACCAGATGTCTTTATGTCACCTTTGTTTTTATCTTTAGCCTCTGAAACCATGAATTGCAGCTGCCTGCCCACATTCTAAACCTTGAGTTGGTAAAAACAAAACTAAGAAAAATAAAAAAGTCAATACATGTATGTGAGGTGAATCATAACAGGTGTCCAAGAGGATCCCAACCTCTCTGTGCTGGAATCTCCAGTGTGTGTGACTTGTTACAAGTTGGAGAAAATCGATGCAGCCCTAGCAAGCACTGGAGAAGAGGCTAACCAGTGTGTTCGTCACCCTGGAGAATCAGTTAGAGACACTTTACAAAAGCCTCGTTGTCCTCCACTTGATCCAATAGTGCAGCTGGGATCGATGATTTACAGCGTCGGCACCCACAAGACCTTGCAGTGCTCATCACATGGCAGTGGAAGACACTGGGGGTCATGGCCCAGGCCAGACCAGGACCGAGGGGATTACTGAGGAATGAGGCACCCCCACATAAAGCTCAGAGAACAACTGGTGCAGAGGTGACTGTGGACTTTGAAGGTCTGTCTGCTCCAAGCAGACTGAGAAAGTGATAAAACCAAATACTGCAGCAATAGTTGCATCTGCTCAATGCTTGACCAGAGTGAGGGCATTAATTCATTAACGTATTATTTTATTATTTATTACTTGTGAGTTTTTCATGATTCTATCGTTTTGAAGTTAACCGTAATGATGTCCTCTTCATGATCTTTCTAACCTTCAAAATCTAAACTGCTTGCAGTTTTCACGTTCAAACTGAAATAAAAGTTTTTCATCAAAAACACTCAATGGAACAATGACTTCTGCTGTGCTGCCATGAGACTTGACTTCTGAGAGATCAGAATTATTTGGAACTTGAAAATAAGAACACTGAAAAATAAATAAATACATAAAAATATGTGAAACAATAACAACTTCGGCATCTCAGAAAGACTTGAATCTTGATTTGCAAAACTTGATTTAAGTTTGGAGTCATTCTGCATTAAGGGGTTACACTGTACCTACTGTGTGTGCACAGGCTCCATAGCTTGTCTGTAGCCATAGGCTGTGCTGTAACTGATATTTGCTTCCTGACGACTGTGACTACACATTCGACATATGGCAATTACAGAATTACCAAAGGGGGACTGCAAAAGCTATGAGTGGTCAGCAAGGGCTGCTAGTGTTGTCTTAAGCAAGATTCTGAGGCTGATGGACATTGTTCACAGTGAATACGGCATAAAGTCAGAAGAAAGGCTCAGTCATCTCCTTTTCAGTACCATGCATCTGAAAAAGCCATCTCCACTTCAAAACTCCCACCCACAATGGCCTGCCAGTCAATCTGCCAAATAGTGATCTCACTACCTCAGATGATTACCAGCCTTTAAGTTAAGCTCAGATGTACCTGTATCATGACCGACTGCAACTCTTTTTCTTTTTTTGACTTTTACTTTGGCAAAACAGGGTTATATACAAGCCTGATTCCAAGAAGTTTGGACATTGTGTAAAACATAAAACAGAATGATAATTTGCACATTCGTTTTGACATATACTGAATTAAAAACAGTACAAAGACAATATATTTAATGTTTGACCTCATCAGCTTCATTGATTTTTGTAAATATCTGCTTGTTCTGAATTTGATGCAGCAACACGTTTCAAACAAGCTTGAACAGGAGCAACAACTGACTGGGAAAGTTCTGGAATGCTCCAGAAACACCTGTTTGGAACATTCCACAGGTAAACAGGTTGATTGGTAACAGGTGATAGTATCATGATTGGGTCATAGGATAGCTTCCTCCATTTCGTACCATCCACATCTCAGTTCCTTTAAATGTCAGCATTATGCCATTGGTCAAACACAAATTTTCACGTCAAATTTGAACTTGTCAATTAAGATCTGTACGGATTAACTCTTAGGGCATCAGGGCATTTCTCTGACAGACTTGAGACTCGTACAAAATGATGTAAAAACAGTTTTGCTTCTTAGTTAAATAACAATGTTTGACAACTTTTCACTAAAGCACCGGACAGTAAACAAAAGTAATGAAAAATGCTGTGCTACAGCATTGTAGTCTTTCCACTTGGACTCTCTACCTCATTAGATGGACTTCCTACAATGCCTACACCTTACATCCCATGTTTTGTTTTTAATTAGCTTCCCAGGGAGACACTGACATTCATGTTAACTCAAAAACCTTCTGGACTGTTTGAGCCCAGATTTGGATTCATTTCAAATGACTATCCCTTCAATGCGATTCAAAACCTAGAATATAAAGATCGACATAGATAAACTGCAAGTTTGAGTGACAAGGATCTTTCAACAGTTACACAATGGAAGAATAATGCAAAAAAGCAAAATTAATTAGCATGTATTTCTCCAACATACGTTTGGAAGGTTAAGTAAGTCGCCCACTTTCTTTTGTATATGATCAGCTCCCACAGGAAGCAGCCTGTAACTAGCCTATGAAACCTATGAATAACACAGACAGGAAGTGTATTGATAGTAGCTATGATTCCCCTGGTGGGTATCTACACATAAATGTAAGGCAGGTCTAAATATAACTGACTCCTTTCCCTATACAGATGGTTGGCAGTGAACACCAACTCACAGGGCTTCAAAGCTCATGCCCAGGAAGACTGCGGAGACCGAGAGGGTGTTGTTGCATACTGAATACATTTTTTACATCAATATTTCATGAGCCGATACAGCACACCAAGTGTTTCCTTCCATTTCAATTTTGACCAGAAATAGTGAAAAAGGGAAGCATATCCTAGTGCCATGGTTCAGTTCAGACCTACATTCAATGTAAAATGGGATCAAATTGCTGCACTTGCAAATAAGATTATGAAGATGATTCTGGTTCAGTTGAACTTTTGGTCTTATTTTATTCCATGTGTGGATATTTTAGGTATAAAGATTTCAATAAGACTAAGAGTCTAGAATCTAGGGTCTAGCAACTCTGTCAGGCTGTAGTTAGCTACAGCTGTGTTTTGAAATAAATGCTAACGTTGGCATGCTCACAATTTCAGCATGCAGATATGCAATATCTAACATGGTGATGTAAAGCTGCTAATGTTAGCATTTTAGCATTTGCTAATTAGCAGCAAACACAAAGTACAGCTGAAGCTGATGGGAATGTCCGTAGTGATGCAGGTATTTGGTCATAAACCAATGGACAAATAGATATTGTGACCTCCTGGTAGTGCTGTAGGAAAACTCAGAGGATCATCAAAGTCAGGAGAATTTTTCCACCGGGAAACTTGAGCATATAAAGCGAATTCCATGGCACATCATCAAATAGATTTAAGGAAATGTACTTTGAACCACAAATGTCACCCTGTGGTGGCACTAGAAGAGAAGTGAGAGGATAATTAAGTCATACATCCAGTGCAGACCATGAGTGTCTGTAGCCTACAAAATTTCACAGGAACCCATCCAATAGCTGTTGAGATATTTCACTCAGGACCAAAGCGGTGGACCAACTGACTGACATACCAACACTGCCATCCCTGGAGCGATGCCACTACAATGGCTAAAACAATGTTGGCTTTGAACATTCAAAATGTGGTCATTGAACATAATCCATGGTTTTGCAGAATTGTCCAGTGGCATTGTTCTGCAACCCTATCACCACACAACAATGTCAATGTTGGACTGCTCTTCAAAACCACGGAATGCACTCAATATCATTGGTTTTACATTTCTCACTTTCTACAATATGTGCACATAGCAACTATGACATGGTTAAGGTTAGGGAAGGTTAGGGCATTATGGCCAAATAAATTATGGTTAAGATATGTTTAGGTTTAGACTTGGTTGAGATCAGGATAAGACTGTAGACAGTTGACAAAAGGACAAACTTGAATTGCAGGTCTGTGCCAGGATACAAACTCCAGTCTCCTGTATGAAAGTCAGATGTGCTACTTCCTGTGTTGGTGGAATTGTCCAACATGGACATAATTCTGTGGAAAATCAGGGTGGCAACACATTCAGTACGTTCAATGGTTTAACAGGCTGTTCTGTAGGCTTCTTAAATTCTTTTACTCCAATAACTAACCAGTGGAGGAAAATAACCACAAAACACTCTACAATGTATCTAGTTTCCATTTCTGAAGCCCTGTGTTTGGATATCCTTTTTTTAAATTTTGAGATGTAGCAATCATATAGAGAGAACTCCACTATAGGAAAGAAGGGGATATCAATTTCTGTCCTGACAGTAGACTTAATAGCACAGGATTACATGTTATGTTGACTCTCACTTTTTACAGTACAAACACATCACTCTTTACAGTACTTGAAAAGCCTGCACTCCTGCTTCAGGCACAGTCAGTTTCAAAATCTGTCTTTCAAGTCAGACTACATCATAACAGGTCGACAAGGCAGCTGGAGAGTCGTTTCCTCCTCATTCTTCTGCTGTCTGCGCTATCACTTTCACTTCTGCTCACTCCATTGTTGCTGTAATTCACAGCTGAAAGCAGCAGGCTGTGTCGTGTTGTTGTGTATTCAATCTGGGAGGTGTAGAAAATCACTAATACAATCATTACAAATCAGCATGAAATAACTTGTAATCACTCTTTGAATGCATTAAACGTCCCACAGTGATCATATTACGATAATGAAGGACTTACTGTTCAACTCACAGTTGATTAAAAAAGTTGCAGAAGCATTAATGTCCATGGTAAATAATCATTCAAAAGATTTCTTCTCTAATCTTCTGATTACCACAATGGGCCTCAACATAGCAGCATTGTCAGTTTTAAATATTTCAGTTTTGTTTTTAGGACTATGGTGGTATGGTGACTGGCTCTGAATACTATGGTACCATCAGCCTCAGCGGTGGATCAGAACTAGAATAGAAGTGAACAGATGCAAACTTATGAATGCATTATGTAAGTGGCCAGCAGGGGGGTTCTCATCTGGTCTGATTCAATGCTGTTTTCCTGGTGCTCCGGAAACGGTAAAGGGGTTATGAGTGTCGTCACACGCTTCTTTCTTCGTCACACACGCGCGCAAAGTTTTAACTGAGTAGCTGCCGGGGTTGGGGAGATCTAAGGAATAAAGGACACGGTATGTAACTTAAAATACGTTTGATGCAACATTGTTTTGATGCGATTGTGTGTGGGTAAATGCAACTGTGACTGTGGTGTTTGTTTAGCCACTGCCAGAAGAAGATACGGTTGGGATTAAAGAGTTTACGCCCTTGGTAGGCGAAGTGAGGTAATGTTTGTTTATTTGTTTGTATGGGTTGATGGCTATGATGAATTGATTCTATGAATGAAACGTTGTTAAACTGTATGAATATGGACGAGGGGCGGGAGTGTGTATTGAATTTATTGTGTAGTATTGTTTAGTATTTGCAATCATGTAATTGAATTTTTCCGTGTGTTTTAGTTTCATGGTGCCAAAGATAAAATAAAAAGTTATGCACCAGTTGAGCTCCAGCCTACGCGTTATGAATGCAGAGGGACCGTAACACATTATGAGGTTTTTACAACGTGTCATTTTTAGCTGCAGCTCACTGTCAGCGGCACATGTAAGTTAGGTGATTGGATATTTCTTACCAAACTGCTCCATGTGAAGTATAGTTGACTTCTCTGCTGAAGTTGTGCGCATGCTTGCAGCCTACACTTTTTTTGACAGAATCTGATTTTTTCTAACACAGCTTTTCATTTTCCTACATAATATTAAGCCAGCAGAGTTTCATACCCATCCAAGCCTTGAAAAAGCTCCAACTGCCAGCTAACTGCTCCTGGACTTTCACATGCCTGAAATAATTCCTACCTCTGCTCTACTCTATAGCCGTATGTCTTACTGGTATTCTCTAAACACATCATAGAACATTCTGTCACAGTTGCTGTCCTTGGTCAAAAAGCTGAAGAGTAACAGACTATAAACCACAATACAACTCTCTAGCTTCCTGATGTATCCCCACACACAACACCCTCACAGCAAGAGTCAAGCAAACGTAAAAAATGTAAAATAAAAAGAAACTTCAAAGCGGAGAATCAGCAGAGAGCAACTGCACAGAGCTGGTGATTAAATATTTATCACGTAACTTACGAGACATAAGAATGTAATTTTAAAGAGCTTGTGGGATCAGAGTTATTTTTAGTAACCACTGAATATTTTACTTTCATTTCGCCGTCTAGTAAGCAGGTGACCTCCCTCTCTCTCGCTGTTCCTCAGCGACTGTGATGGGAAACCTCAGTGCATCCTCATTCCCTATGGTTTCATGTTTATTCACTGTCATTGTGAGACTTCCTGTGAAATGTTGTGGAAATTGATCTGAGACTTGACTTGCTGAACTGGATTTTTGAACCTCACTTAGCTGTCCCAGACAGATGTGAAGAAGCAAAACCATCTTTGGTATCCTTAAAGTTATAATGCTCAAGATTTCAGTCCTGGTTGATTTGGTGACTGTGATTACTGCAAGTGTGTTTTAATAGACAGGAAACAATGTGTGTCAACCACTGAGGGCAGCAAATGCCTTGAACGGCCACTCTGTCAGAAATGTTACATGAAGCGATGACTGGTGTTTCTATTTCTGTGCAGCAAACAAATTCATTGTGTTACACTGCTTTAACAAAAAAGACTTTTGAAAGGGGGACAGTATGCTTTGAAGCTTTTCAACTTCTGAAACACTCCTCCTCCAACAGCCTGACAGTGGAATTGGGAGGCTTTGTCTGACAACAATTCTAATCTTCCATTACTGACTCTGAATCCCACAATCATGTCCAGTTCATACAGCAATTGGTCAGGTCTATGGAGGTGAGAACGTAAGCAGGGTTTGGTCTCATTTTTCATTCTTCACATAACTACTTCTGTCACTTTTCATGTGGCAAACTGGGTGAAACACCACAAAAGACTTTGAAGTTTTAGGGCTCCAGAGAGCCCCTTTTGGAGTGTGTGATGAAACATATAAAAACTTTTGCTGATGTGGACAGATGACACCTCGTAAGAATGATCGTTTCAAGCACAATGAACCTGTCACACTTGTCGGCTCCTTACCTGCTGCCACTCTGCCTCTCATCTGCTCACCTGCTTAGCCAGCACTCTGGCACCCCTGCAACCATGGCCACCTGTTCAATCACCTGATGCACACCTGGGGCTCATCACCAATCAGTGCAATACTAAAGCGGCTCCCCTCCCCTCAGCCAGTGCCAGATTGTTCTTCACCTTCATGCAAGACTCTCCAGCATTATTATTTGTATTGATCTCCCAGTATCGACCTCGCCTGTTCCTGACACGGTAATACTGAGGGCTTGGGGTTGAAAGCTTCAGAAACAAAACAAAACAAAACAAAAACTGGTGGACTGGCAAAGGCAGACTCTGCCAGTACCAATGAAAACTGCTTTAGAGATGCATTTAGAAAATGGCCATACACAGTATTAACATTTGGTTTTAAGGAAAACATAAAGGATTCTAACTCCAGTGGAGCATTTTTTTTGTTTTTTTTCCATTTAGTCACATTATCAAAACAGACCAAATGACAACATGAAGACTGATTTAAGGTGTTCTGGCATGAAGATGACCCAACACTGACTGAACAGGACAGTGCAACTGTGACAGAGCTTCAGGTGCTTATTCCTGTCCTGTCATAGCTGTGATGGATGGCCATTTCCATTTCTTATGTTCTTTTACTAGACGTCCATGACAAAGATAGGCATGTGTCTTTCTTTTCAACACAGTTTAGTGACATTTCTGGAGTGGGATGCTGTGTGAATAAAACATGACCTGACTTGACATGAAAAAAACTGTTTAAGGTGTATTTTAAGATCTTCAGAATCCATGCTGTTACACACACACAGACAGGCGTGTAAAAGGTAGCTATTACACTCACATTATCTGCTGGATTATGGTGCTTATCTGCTCACAGTTGAGGCTGTCTGCATACCTTTATATCCTGCCATGATGTACCTGCTGCACATGAGCTCAAGGAAGATAAATGTTTTTCTTTTTAAATCCATGAGAAGGGAATAATTGTCTAAACAAAGCACAATACCTGAAGACAGGCTGTGATAAGGATCTGGCCTGTTACGTGAGGAGAGAAGTTAATAATGAATATGAGGCAAAACTGAATGTGTTGTAGCTGAGTTTACAGGACCCAAAGTGCCCGGCTCAGAAAAATGAGGCAGAAAGCAGAAAAAACTGTCTAAACTGTTTTATGAGTAATAAGCAATGACTAAGTTCAGGTGAGGTAGAGTCTCTTGTACTGAGATGGAGGGTTGGCAGATCCAAACTCCTTGTGAGAGAAGGGAGAGAGGGCATGGGTGTGGGCTAGGCACCTGAGCACAACAAGGAAGGACAGACAAGACAAAAATACTGACAGAGTACTAGCATGAGCTACAGGTCTGGTTGTTACCACGCAGCAAGGCAAATGATATGATGTGTACTGGTTGTAACCTGGGTGCTTATATACTGAGCAGGTGAGTCCTGATTGCTGATTGGGCACAGGTGTGCTCAGGAGGCCGGTCTCAACCTGTTGGCCATGCCCTACAGTGACACAGACTAAACAGATGGGGGAGAGAGAGACAGGAGACACAAGGAAGGGGAAATACTGGATCAGAGAGGGGAAAAGAAGGGGAGACTGCAGATCTCCACTGAAAGAGAATCAATCAATTTCTGGCAAACATCAGCCATTCAGTTTGTCTTTCCAATTCTGCTTTATCTTTGAATGGAAGACAAATCTACCAGGATTTTCTGAGAGTTCAGAAAGCTATTAAAAAGGTGTAAAAATAGGTGTCACGAATTGTTACTTATTTTAAGGTCCACTTAACAGCTTCTTGGAGCTCATATCTGAAAGTCAAGAATGAAGTTCCATGCTCGAAATTCACAATATACGAGCGCAACAGTGTGTATCTTGTACTCCATCAGAGGCACTACCCATGCAGGCGTGCAGGAAGTGTTAAATAATGGGGGCTACTGCCTGAATATACTAGTGTGACAACATGTATTTTCAGTGCAGAATAGGGGCTCTTTGACAATGTCACTTACGACAGCAACAATGACAATGGCAACAACACACTATCAACAACAATTGTGTTCTCATTTGGAAAGTCTGTGTAACTACCTTTAAAGCAAGAACCCCAAACATCCCAAACAACAGCCTGCCCGCGGGTTACATGACAATTTGTTGTTCTTTCCGTCTGTTAACACGCTAAGTTCACGTTAATACTCATACACCAGTAGAAAGCTAAAATTCTTATGATACAATCATATCAGGAGGCACATTTTTTTTAAAATTCACCCAACAATGAGGCATTTCATGGATTATGTGTCTCGGTGATCCACAGATGGTTAACACTCTGACAAAAAAGGTCTGGTAACATCGACTTATCAGGCGATGTCCACTTGTCTTCTGTTTTTTACGGCTCAATCAAGTCAAATCAAGGAATTCAGTGCTAATAGGGATATTACACATACTTTCAATTGATAAAAATAGTAATTGGCCTCAATATAAGAAATATACAGGTATAGGTATACACACCTAAAATATGAATACAAAGGGCCAAAATATATACATTTATTGGATGGATGGATGGATGGATGGATGGATGGATTGTGGTTCTCAAAAAGATTAAACTATCAAGCCATCCTGAACAGATAATAATGACACCAAACCCCTGAGACATGCCAGCATCGATGGACAAATCCGATGTGAAGGCCTCATAAAGTGCAGCTGTCAATAACCAGTCTGAAATCACCTGTCAGATGGCATGAATGAATACATCACATCACATCACATCACATCACATCACATCACATCACATCACATCACATCACATCACATCAATAATGCCAAACAGTACACCATCACATTCAAATACTGTAAATCTGGCTTTGAAGCTAGCTATCTCTAAAGAAATGTAGAATTCAAGCCAAATATTTTCAGACAATTTCTGCAGTTTTTTTTATGGGCAAATGAAACATGAGCATAAAACAGATGAATGGAAAATCATTTTGAGATATACCCACATTTCCCCCATGCAGAACCAGCAAGGTCTGTGGATATAGTGTGAGAACTGTGGCATTTATGCAGATGTACAACACCTTGACGGTTATTCAATTTATTGATTGGTTTCTGTATTTTGAATTATATATATATAAGCTTTACTCTCTTTACTCTTGAATAGTGAATAGTGAATAGGAAATGTCCTGTTTTGCTTTTTTAACTGCCAGAAATCAAACCACAGTTCCATTGTTCTGAGTTTAACTGCAGCCATTATAATCAATTCTTGGCAATCACATAGAAACCAGGTAATAATATGCAATCTATCATTCTGGAGAAAAGAAAACTGAAAAATAGCTTTTGTGTTAATGTGAAACAATAATAAAGTATAAGTACACAAAACAAAGTAGGCATAAATGTAGTAACAGCCATCCTGTATGTCAGGATGTGCTGCCACTTGTGATGCCGTCTACAAAATACTAAACGGCCTCAGAACACAACCCTGATATTAAATTTCCCTTGTTTATCTTTTGAATCAGGTTAAGCAGTATGAGCAACATCAACATAGCAATTTGATACATATATTTTCTCTATTGCTTAAACCACAAATATAAATATATTTTTAATTCAACATGTTGTGAGAAATGGCACCTTTCAAATGTTTTTGCTATTACTCTCTGCTGTGTGTCATTTTCTAAATTCCAAGAATGCAGTGAAACAGATGTGGTGCTTCAATGTCCAAAAAAGCAGCAGATGGTACAGATGAACAGGCCGGCAGCCAGGTTCCACTGCACACACATTAACGTCATGGGTGCATGAAGCCACACAGTGAAGGCGCCTGATTGGATTTGCAGGAACCCAGTGTTGTTATTGGTTGTTCTGCCATTTATCTGTAATATAATGACGAGGATATTGAGTTCTTCTTCCTGTTTTCATGGCGATTATGACATCATAGTCTGGACAGGCGAGAGGATCATAATCTGATTATCTGATAAGAAATGGAGACCTGCCAGTGGCAAACACAGCTTAGCAGCCATGACTTCAGGCTAATAGGTGGCACAGTCTGTCCTTGTCTTTTAAAAAAGCAATTTGAATCCCAGTTTAACATTGTCAAAGTGTGTATCCTGGGATGTCACACCCATAATCTCCAGTTTCTTCATCTCTTACAGATGATTTAACACAAGTTCACCATAATTAAGGCTTTATACGGTTTAATTACAAAGTGCTCAGTCACAAAGGAGGCCCCAGCTTCTCATATTCTATTCCCTTTGGCTGATTCCTCTTTACTTTTCCCCCAAAGGAGGAAGTGACCTTTTTGAAAGCCACCACTCCTTTTCCCAAAGATTCAACAGTTCACCTCTGGTTTCCTGCAGACACAAAGAATCCATGCTGAAGCCAGCACCATCTAGGTTTGTAAAATTCTGAGTCAGATCCAATGAAGTATTTAAGTTACAACCACTCAATATGATATTCAAAACTTAATATTTAATGCATGGGTAGCCCCATTGGGAGCCATTTTTGTGGCATTGCTGATATCATGCTAATGCCATAATATCATGGAAATGAGCTGATCTAGTTTAGAGTCATTCTTTACACATTTCCTCGCATGTAGTACATTAAGAAACACTGCTGGACTGTAGTAGTAGGCTTTTAATTTCCTGCTTACAAGCACTTAATACTGTGTTCAGCTCTCTGGGACATTAAACATTCGGTGTTTTATCTACATAAATTACTGGCTAAGTAGTGCTTCAATCCTGACTCTGGTTTGATTCCAGGGGCAGATCCAATAAAGCTGTGTTCTCAGAAGGGAAATTTAACATAAACACCGGAGAGAGAGGGACGTCTGTTTTCAGAGATTTATGTTTGACACATACCATTCAAACCCCTCCATGCTTGGTTCACTCTCATCCCGTTTGTCTTTCTTGTGTGTGGAATTAGACATCTGTAACACATCTCTGCTGGCAGATTTATTGGTTGTTGCGCCTGGCTTAATGGTGCACTTGACAGCTTTCTCTGGCTCAGCGAGCAGGCCAGCTCCTGGAGAAGCCCTCTTTGGATCCTTCGGAGTGACTTACTGTGTTACCTTGTCAGGTTGGAAAGGCCTACTGATCCATGCTGGCCTTCACTGATAATCACAAATAGAGGCTGGAGTGTACCGTGGAGAAAAAGAGCAGTGGAAGAGTACTAGACAAGCTGCAAGAAAACCTGAATAGAGCCAGGTATAGCAAGACGGGCATGCCTGCATGCTGAAATGGAAGTGAAGGTTTTTCAGATTGTCATTTAAACTGTGTGAAGATTTTTTGTTTGTTTGTTTTGAGATTGGCAGCTCACATGCTACCATTTTGAAACCTTGAAATGGATCTTACAGTCTTCTGCAGCAGATGGAGATGGCTCAGTTGTCATCACGTGGCCCAAGTATGGACTGACGAGCCAGCTCCATGACATCTGAGCAAATCCCAACCGCTAAGAAAGACTTGAAAGCTTGAGAGACAGCTCGTCAGTGGACCTTGAATTAAGTTTTTTCTTTTGTTAAGCTATGAATTTATTCCAACAGCATACTGTGTTCTTGTTAGAAAGGAACTTTATGTCCATCATGTGGAAAACTGTCTTTGACTTCAACACAAGCAACATGGGCAATGGTAAAGAGTAAGAGTAAATTGGGAGAGCTTGGAGTTTAATCATAGACAATTAAACACAGGCTTATAGGCTTATTACAAAAAGTACAAAGTGCCAACATGCAGATGTAGAAATTCAGTGAGGTAAGGGAGCGGCGCTGCCTGATTAACTATGAATTTAACAATTTAACTGTGCTTGGGACAAATGGTTTATAGTAGACATTTTAGGTGGCTCGTGGCAGTCTAAAGCTCCTTCCTAAAGAGAACGAATTCAGACTGTGGGTACAGTGAATGGGAGGGATCACTTATTATTATTATTATTATTATTATTATTATTATTATTATTGTTATGTCAAGGGCTTTGTTTTTGGTGCCTCCTGTGTAGGTATATCCTTTGCATAGCTTTTTTTTTGAAAAACAAAAAAACTGTCATAAAACAGAATCTATGTTCCCTATGAAAATAGGGTGGCTATCTATATTAGTTCCTAAGTATTTAAGACAAATGGCCTTTTCAACAGGGTGTCCTATGATTTTTATGGGTCAACCAAGTATCACGCCAAAGCGTGCACGCTGGTCCATTGTGTTGTCAACACTGGCTTCACATGGAAGTGAGCCCATGTCTCCTGTGTGGTCCTCCACTGAACCCTGGACCCCTAGACAGAATTCGCTGGCTCTTATGCTAAATTTGTCCTTCGCTACTCTCATTATTGCCTCCTGCGGGTTGTGCATCTTCATGGATGCATGTACTTTTCACGTACTGGTGAGGCAACCCATCATGCTGACATGCTATCCTCCGGTGGATTGGCAGTTCTGACGCTTTGACATGAGATGGGGCTGTCAGGGTCTAAGTCCAAGTGGAATGTAGTGTGTACTGGATATGATCATTTCTCTGGTTTTACTGTCAATCTCAAGAGCACTCAACTGACATCAGTTCTGTTGGGATGTATATGATTATAACCCAGGCTTTACCCTGCAGTGTTCCCTCCCAACTTGTTCTCACTGCCAGCGTGTCAAATATGGCAGCCTGGTCAGTTGCCCCATGCTTTAAACTTTGATGGTGTCGGTAACCCTCTACTGTCATTTCTGAAGGTGGTCCTTTAGCAAAATGTTTTGAGCAACCAAAGTCAAGTCACGTAGTATAAACAACAAGAAAGAAAGAAAACAAGAAATAATAATAATAATAATAAACTTAATTTGTATAGCACCTTTAAGCTCATAATATGATACATAAAAGAAAGACTTAGAATAAACATAAAAAGAGGGATAGAAAATAAAAGTTTGTCTGGATGAAGACGCTCATTCATCCAGGTCATGGTACTTCTAAGTGCCTTAAAAAGGCAACTGGAAGTTCTAAAAGACATTTCACCTCACATCCAACTGGAGAAGAACTCTTGGATGAGAAGTCTTGCGGTGGTGGAATGGGCCAAACACAGGACTTTTACAAAGGAGGTAAGTGTCCCATGTGAAACCAAAACTGGCAACTCTTCTTTGACTTAAGAACATAACGTATGTAACTGAAGTTATAAAACTTAATGTACTTAACCAGCGTACATAATGAACATACATAACATACCAAGCCATGAAGTTTTGGTTCCTAAACCTCACCAAACTGCAACCATTTTACAACAATAACCATGTGGCTATTATTGTTCTCAGCAAGCTTTATTCTGAAAGTATAATGCTGACACTGGACCTTACATTTTTATTAGACGTATCTTCACTGAGACCCACAAAACTGATGCTGAAGGGGAACTCATACCATTATAGTTTGAAGTGTATGGCCACTGACTAAGCTGCTGTATTTGACAGGTTGGGAGTGAGAGCATGTTGCTCCCTCACATTTTCCTGACTTTATATTGAGTGCCAACGGTCATTGCCACAATCACAATTACGTCTTCTGGAGAGACAGTGTTTCCTATGACAAATTAAAACAGGTCTCTGAATTAAACATTGAAATTTGGACCATGACTTTATTGTATAAAATGTAAACTGTTTAAAACAAAAACCTAGACCCATCCATTTCTCAACACTGACATTTATTTCTAGTATATTTAATCCTACAATAGGCAACTTGTGCATTGTGACTGTTCAATGAACTTGCTCATTTTTCAAGTCCTGGCTATTATTCCAGTCTTCACCGCCATCCACATGGCCAAGTCTCTGCTCCTACAAGTTAAAAGGGATTCTGCATCCCCCTGACCGAGAGGACAGCAGATGTAGCACACTGCCTGCTTGAAGTGGAGCCATTAATCACAGCAGTGCCGTTAATGAATGGGAATTACTCAACGGAGCAAGAAAAGGAAAAAAAACAGGAACACCTCTTATTTAATTAAGAAAAAAAGCACAGATTGACAATAACTGAGGGTCTCCCTTATCCAAGTGGAAACAGATTGTACTATTCATTTGGAGCTTTAGAGCACATTTTCAGGGAAACAGTTGGAAAAATGACATTGTTAATGTTCAGATGGAAGACAGATTGTGCATTCTTCCCTTGACAAAAGTATCTACTGCCCATATTAGCACATTGTTGCTGTTTCTATCCTCTGGAGGGACCATGGAGTCATTAACTAATTGCCTGCAATGAAACAAGCTGTAAATGTAGACTATTCAGCACTTGAACATCCTCCAAATCTTGTGAGATTTAAAAACTTTTCTTAGACTCACTTGAAACTCTGCCCTACAAAAGTGAAACCGAATCCATTGATGTTTAGTCCAACATTAACCTGAGAAGTGAGGGCCATGTGTTGTGGGTCAGAAGCCACTGGGGGAGGGGGGTGTTGGTACAGTATTAGTTTGCACATGGACTCCAGAAAAAGCTCCTTAGTTAAGCAACAGATGCCCAGTGTCAAAAGTCACCATGCACCCCTCCCCACTCCCTCCTCAGACAGAAGGGAGATAGGGAGGGACAGACGGCCTCTGGGTCCCTTTGAGGACCTAAACAAAAACACTCCTTTCTCTGCAAGTTTGGCTTTGTCCTCTCTGGAAACCTGCCGCCTGAGTCACCATCGAACTGGCCGAGGGTGCACAACAAGATGGATGCAGGTAGAGTAGAAATGAACTAGACTATGTAGGTGGAGCATTGTGAAGCATCCCAGAAACTACATTTGACTGAAAATCTGGTTTTGACAAGCAAATGTACCCAGTAAAGACTGATTTAGTGAGTTGCAGGTCTTAAGATTTCTGGATGTTTAGGTTGAGTGAGAGCGAGGTACCCATGTCCACCTGCTATGAGCATGCATCTGTTATCTGAATATGTTCTGTGGATAAATATGACATCTGGAATAACATCTGATCATAGGGCCTTCACATTTTTTGATTAGATATCAATATGCAGATTAGAGGGAAAAAATTGGCTATAGCTTCGGCTAATTGATGACCTTAATAACAGTATCACATATTTCTTTATCATATAACAAGACTACATGTCACTTCATGGTTTCTGTGTGGCTGCAAGTATCTGCATGGTATGTATGTACTGTATCTCCATCCTTGGTCCTGTGTATTCCTGTTAAGCAGTCACACACATAATTTTCTTTATGCTATGCATTTTGTCATGTAGTGTGCATCTGATTATGCAGACCAGCGACTGCAGTAAACTGCAGTAAAAACAAAACTATTAGTAAGAGTACTCCACTGTGTTAACACTACACTCCTACAACACTGTCGGAATCAATGAGGGCCAAAAAAAAGTAGCAAAATCAATGCAGCATTTAAATCAAAGATATCATCTTTTCATTGCATTCTTCCTTGTCAAAACATGAAAATGACTGATTGTTGATCGCAGTTTGCTTTGGTGAGAGATTCAGGTGTTATACTCGCAATGATTAATGTAGCCTGCAGCAGAGATGAGGAACAGGCTGATAAGACTAAGACAAATCTAATAAGATTTGTGTCATTTTCTAACTTCGACGCTGACTCAAGTGACATCACTGTAGTTTATCAGACACAAAAATGCCTGCTGATGTGTAAAAATTGGTTGATTCCACCTTTAAATTCATTTGCTGATTGTGAACTGTTCAGAAAACTCATCTCTCCTCATCTGTTTAAGCCACGTGTAGTCTATATTCATGCAACATCACAGTAACTACCCCTATTACAGTCATTTCTAGTTAAGGTCTAGGTCAAAGTCTTTCACACTCATAATCAGTTGTTTCTTAGTGAGCCCTTTGTGACACCAGAGAACATAAATAAACACATCAGGTTCAGAAAACTGCTTCATGTCTTTGCTGAAGGTCTCTGGTCCATGTAACCATGATACAACCAAAACTGTCCAGTCAATGAGTTATAGTCCTTATAAGCTTATGCTTAAAGTTTTTTGTTCATTTGTAATACGCCAGTGTAAACATGAAGACCAGAACTAAAAGACAGCAAATCATTTCATTCCTTGATCTGGACCAAAGGAGCCAAATGTCAGTAAGTACCTATAAACTTTTCAACCATATTCAGTCTAGGTTAAAACTAGACTCCCAGGTTTCCTTTGAACTGCAAATCACTATACCAATTACCTGGTAGCTGCAATTGAAAATAACAATGATTTACAGTAGGCACAAAGTTAATTTTATGCATATGAAAACAACAGTTCAGACACCTACAGAGTTACAGGCACACTGGACATTAAGTTGTGAATTGGCAAAGCCATATGGGAAGCAGCTCTCTGCAGTCTTTGTCATGTACAGATCAGCTCTGATCCCATCAGAAAACACTGCAGGTGGCTCAGGCAGTTTCAACCTCCACATTAACCTCTGTGTATGAGTCAGTGGAAGCCAGGCCATGGAGGCGCATGGTTAGTCCAATTAGGCAGATGGTGTTCATTTCAGTGCAACTCATTAAATCCACAAAGTGTGTCAGCTGATTCAAACACTGGGTATAAGGATCTGGGGCAGGGTGGCAAACATCTAAGCTTGTTTTAACAGTCCTGCTGGTCCTGCCCACATCCAGGATTTCCAGGAAACTTGTTGGGGAATGTAGCTGATTATAGTTTAAGGAAACTCAACAGGAAAACTTCCTGCATTGAGAGAATGATGTCTCTAAAAATGTCATAAATGGCATCCTCTACTGTCACAATGTCATCTTGTTGAATTGTCCACCACTTTCATTACTGGTGTGAATTCCAAACCAACTTTCATTCCCAGAGATGAAGAGGAGTCAAATTATAGCCTTGGATTTCTTCCTGTTACCGCTAAATTCTCTGATTTGCGTCAGCTGTGATTGTGCATAAACACGTTTCCTGTTGTCACAATGACATTCTGTTAAAGCCTTTTGGTTATACTGTGTGCAATCTGGGAACTGAATGGGCAGCTTCTGTTCCTGGAAGCTGAGGAGGTTGACTTATTTTGATGGCAGAGGAAGTGTGTGTGTGTGTGTGTGTGTGTGTGTGTGTGTGTGTGTGTGTGGCTGGGGGGGGGGGGGGGACATGCCTTACAGCTCAAAGAGAAACTGAAGTTGACCCCCTCAGCTGGACCTTTGCCACCATACATTAGCAGTAGTAGTCTGATGGTTTGTATGGTCTGCTGTTTGCACACTTGAGAAATGTTTTCTAGTTAAAGTCAAATAAAATGTACTCCTCATCATTAAGTGAAAAAATGACGTGTTTATGTTCAAAAGACAAAGCTCATTAAAAGATAGTGAAAGCCACAGAAACCATCATTATCTGATAACTCAGTTGTAAATAATAGGCTGCTGACTTGTTAACTTATGTGCTGTGCTTTTACAGGCTGCTTTTGTACTGAACTGAATGTAAAAGTTTGGAGTAACAACAGACTGTTCCATGCTAATTAAACTCCTTGCTTTATGCAACTAAGCACAGGACAAAAGTAACTCGGTAATATATTCTGTCTAATATATTTAATGTCCCAGAGAAAAGTCTTTTCAGCAGTAGACCTCATCACTTTGGGGTGGAAATGCAGAGAATGTCAAGTGGTCATGTTTCAGAAGGAATGCATCTATAGTTAATTACAAAGTCTTTAGTTTAGTTTGTCAGAGAGGAAACATGTTTTCACTGCTACTTGACTGCTGTTTTGTCTTTGGTTGTACTTGAAATTCTGCTTCTCATTGTCTTCGAAAGGGCTTCTGCTTCCACTTGGTCCAATCAACAAGACACTAAGCAACAGAAGAGAAATAATGTTTTAGAAATTTAATGACATGGAGTTTACTGTTTCCTCTAACCTTTGGAAAAAATAAGACTTTCATGTATGAATCACTCATCTTCTGGTATTAAATATTACTGTAATGCAATGCAAGTATATGTAGAAAAGGTAAGGAATAATAAAGTACCACAAGTGGTGAGCAAGTCACTGCAGAAAGCCGAGGAGGAACCAGTTGGTTCACAGATGACTATCCACACCATTTTAAAACCTCTGAATTATGAAGACAAAACCCAACAGTGGCTGAGAGTTCCCTGTGAACGTGACACCGATAATAGCTGAGTGCAGACCTGAAGCCGCGCTTTATTCTGTTATTTTGAATTTGTGGGACTAAAGGTGAGAGGCCATCCTGCCAAACCCACTGCAGGTCACCAGTAAACAAATCCATCCAGGAAATTCCTGTCTGCTCCTCACTGGCACGGAACAATGAAACTGATTCTGCTTCACTGAAATGTTATGTGTCTCATTAGGAAACTAAAAAAAAAATCACAGTGTTGTATTGATACATGTGTAAGTGCCACTTTTTTCAGATAAGACAGTTTTCTCTATTGCACCCCCTCAAATTACTGCAATCTTGGTGTCAATACTTGTGGTTGTAAATCATCCTAATAGACAGCTACACTCCAGACAGAGTTAGGCCGCTGCAGTGACATAAATAATGCACTGGTGTCGAGCAGTTTCACAAACCAAACCTCTGAACCCTCTCCTCTTAATCAGGGTGGGTAGGAAGGAAGTGGCTGTATTGTGTGAATAACGACATAACTTGGGTTATCTCCCTGCAGGGTCAAGTAAACATCTCTCTGACCAGCTTCAGCTAACCGTGTCTGGGACCAGTGGCCCATTGGGAAATAAAAAGCTGAATAAATATAGAGCTGCTTCTGTTCAGAGGTGAGATATTGCTGAAAGGAATGAAAATTCTTGGTACTTCTGAATATATCTTTAGTATGAGTTTCTTGTATGTTTTTTGGCATCAAACAAGTCCCAGGTGGTTTGCACTATAGCATCACATAAACCTCACGTTGTGCAGCTCATTCAGCAGATATGAGCCATTACTTGTTTTAAAGCAAATTCCAATTTCAGATTCTTTTTTTTTAAAATATGATCTCACAATGAAAGTTTATGAGAGGAATGAACCAGTTCTGTTCAAACCTACTCAGCTTTGCAAGATACTGAACATCCAAAGTTGTGCTCTGTGTGATGATTTCTTTTAGAACTTTTGGAGACTTTAAGGCTTCAGCTGTTTGTCGTGATCAGACAGTGATCAGGCTGTGGAGCAGTGATCATTCAAGAGATATCTAAATTTAGCCATTTAATGCCTTAAAATGGAGACACAGGCCTCTTCTTTCTCAAAAGGTAAACATCTAACCCACAGCAGTTATAGTTCTTGAGATCTGAACCTTAATTGGCATCGGTGCACTGTCAAACTTCATTCACTGCCACACTATCTGCAGGCCACCTTTCACTTTCTTCAACATACAATTTCTTCTTTAATTTTAACACTGTGTAACATTATTATGTCATCATGCTCAGCTTCTCCTGCTGCCATTAATATTACATGGGATACCTGAATGGCTCAGTGGTTAGAACTGTTCCCTGGTTGGGGTTCTGTGTTAAGTCAAAGGGTTCAGAGTTTGATTCCTGCTGCAGGCAGAGCATTACTCATGTGCACCATAACCAACCAATAAATCCTAATGCTCATGCACTGCTGCTGCCACTGATAATATAAGTCTCAGAGCAGCAAGCTTTACTCGTTGGGCAATTACTTCTCCTCAACTAAATGAGAATTTGTGAACCATTTCGTGGGAGTTGTGCTGGCTCAGTCCTTAGCACTACAGTCTCATAATCAGAAGGCTCAAAGTTCAATGCATTGACAGTCTCCCTCCTGGTTGACAAAGAGGCTCCTGACAGTGCTGTTCTGGTAATTGAATTTGGTTTATTCACTGCAACTTTCTGTTTTCACAAGAATGCATGGCTCACAGTAATGTGTGGTGTTTCCTCTCCCATTCATTGCTATTTTATCTGAGGGTTCAAACCTCGCCACCTGCTTGGTGTCTTATCAGGTTTAAACATGGTGTACAAGTCACTCATATAGGCATCACTGTTTATACATGTTCTTAATCACGTTTATCATGTTGTTTTACATATAAGTACATCAATCGAGAATATGACCATCAGACTATTTGCCAATGAAAATGATGATTTCTTGCAGCCCTGCAGACAGACTCTCAGGCATTAGCATCAGGTTATGCCTCAATTAAGCACTGTCAGTTCAAACCCCAGCTGTGCAAAAAAATGTACAACGTCTGAGACGGCCAGTTACTGCTTCCCAAGGCATAATCGCTGGCTGGCCAGCACTCATGCACATTTCCATCAGGAAATACCACATTTTCCAGTTAACCATAAATTGCGTACACTCCACACTGTGCCAAGCATTTTCTAAGGAATGAAATCGCTTTCTAAACTGACTTTTAACCTTCCATGCAGCCACTGGTTTCTATTCATTTCAGCACACTATTAGCTGAGCCTTTTTTTTTTTTTTTAGCTGTGACAGCTACTGCTGGGAATGAGAAATATGATTTAGGAAGTCCAGTTTAAGTAATACACATGAGTTTAAAGACTTATGCAGACACCAAACACATCAGTTTATTATACAAAGACAGAGAACTTTACAACCTTGGAAAGCTATCACTGTAAAACTGCAGCAAATGCTTCGTCAGGTTCAACTATGTTGCTGGGCTACCTTGCGCTTTTTTGCAAGAGCCTTCTGTTTTGGGACCCTTATTTCCTCAGTGCAGTGGTTACATTGAAATGAATGAGCAGGCTTCAGGTAGCACTGAACAAGGCAGATGGGGTTATGGGGTTACAGAAAAACTGTGAAGCCTATGTACATAGCTATGCTGTAGTTGACTTGTGGCTCCTCATAAAAGTGTCTGCAGGATGCCATAAAGTGTTAACCATAAGCTGCAGCAATCACTGTTTGAACTTGCTAGGAATGTTACATCATTTCCTGTCGCTCCCTCCTGTCATTCACTGTCACCTCTCTGCTGCCTACTTCTCTAAAGGCATGAAATGACTCAAAATATATGAAAAACAAAACAAACAAACAAACAAACAAACAAACAAACAAACAAACAAACAAACAAACAAACAAACAAACAAACAAACAAACAAACAAACAAAAACTATTTGTCAGAGCTACAAAGAGACCAACTGGAGAGTGCAAGAACTGTTATTGATCAGTTTGTGCTTCTTGTGTTTGCTCCGTTTCTGTTGCCAGTGGAGATTGTTGATAATCAAGTCAATATTATTGCACATTTCATAAGACAGGCATCGACTCAATGTGCTTCAAAATAAAAAGCACAATAAAGAGGCAAAGATCTTGACAAAAAAACATACTAGAACATATTACAATAGAAAGAGAGGTACTTTTGTCATTATTATCATTAGTACAAAGAATATTGATAGTAAAGACAGCATGTAACAAGTCAAAGAACAGTTCAGTGATTGCTGTTTTTCAGTGAACCACCAGTGTAAACCTTCAGTGTGCTGAAATCGCAGCTCTCTGTCACAGCGAATGAATGAATGTAAACACAGCAACTGTACAGCAGTAATCTTCTATTCAGTAATTAGACAAGGTGGAAACAGAAGTTAAGTGGAAGTTATTCTAGCTATATAAATGCTTTCATAGGCCACCATTGCTTTATAATACAAAGTGAATGGAAGCATGTAAACGCAGTGAATGTGGGGAACAGAATTTAAAATGGTGATGCAGCCCGATCATGTACATTCATCTGTTTAGTGCTGTCATGGTAATATCAATGGGTGCAATTTCATCCCTAAAACCTACATTGTAGGTGTTACATCATCTGAAAACCCATTCATCTTTAGTGTCAATAAATTCAGCTTTACAGAGGACTCACAAAGTGTGACTTCAACACAGAAAACCATTTTCATTGTGTCTCCATCCTACAATCAATGTTCATTTCTTCCAACCATGAAGACAGCTTGTCCCAAAACTTAAACCCCAGAGGTGGCAGGTCAGAAAACATACTCATGGCGGACTTTTAAAATGTTCACATGAATTGTTTCGCACAGACAAGGCACACATCTTAATTTTGCTATCACTACTTTTACTTACTGCCTGCTAAGTACAATTATCCCAGCTATGGAGAGAGAAGTCAAGGCTAGTAATGCATAAAAAGCAACAAATGAACATCTGATGCTGAAAGTGGCATAGAGAAATAAGTTGTGCATCAGATTCTATTAAGAAAGATGGGTAGTAATAAATAGCATGTTTGCAATAATTTGGCAAAACACCCCAGACAGATTTCTAGCACTGCTCTGCTCTTATAAGAAACTGGAGAAAGAAGCCTGGATCGTGTCCAATAAGGAAGGAATCCCTTCAGCTGAATCAAGGGTTGTATTACATGAAATATACATATGTACACATCTTCCTTAAATCTCTTATTAATATCTGGCAAACCTCCTCAGACTGACATAAATCTAATTTCAGCCGTAAGAAAAGAACAAGTGTATACTATATACAAGTGTATACAATATACTCACTGAAAACATTTAATAAGGAGTGCCTGTTTCCAATCCTTAATCATGAGAGAAAGACATTTATATGAAGTATGTTTGGCTCAAGTCTTCATCAGTACATTAATAAAGAAGAAAAACATCCAATGGGAAATTCCACATATGGTTTTTCTTTTGATGGTGGACATTTAATGAAGATTTATGCAAAGGAACCAGCCTGCTGTAATGTTAAAACAGAGACTCCAGGCTTGAAAATATATCTTACCATTGATACTCCTCTGACAAAGACAGAGTCACAGCAGACTGTTACGTCTGTTAGTGTCAGTGCTAAAATGGAACACTGATCTTGTTTTGATGTTAAAACTGGAAGAATAATTATGGTTTATAATAACCTGGTTATTGTTTTTGTAGTTTGGCCCTTCATTTCCAATAATTCTAACACTGAACTCACCAAAGTAAGTGCTGAGATATGCAAAATCAGACAGAAAAACTTCATCCAGGTTGTAAGTTAACCAACAGTTTAACCAGATTATCTAAACCACAGAAAACTGAAAGTGGTAGAGACAGTGATATGGCCTAAAAATAATATCACAATGCTGCAGGGTATTTTGGCTTTAGTACGGAAGCCCTGGAAGGCAAGCAGGGAAAAAAAAAAATCTGGCGATCAATCTTCTAAGTCTGAATGTAAGTCTTGTTTTCTCTCCTGTGTTTGTGACTTAATAACAGGGAAAAATGTTTTGCCATGATAATCTTTCTAAATCCCTTAAATTGTTTTTCATTTTTGAAACAGGTCGGGGAAAAAGTTGTGAATTTGGCAGGTGATTTTTTTGTGTTCAGGGTCATTTTTCTATGTCTTTGTTGTTGTAATATTCATTTTGGCGACAGGAGGTTGAAGTGCACCTCTACCCAGTGTTCTATCTCCTGTCCTGTCCTCTGTGTGAACTGTGGCGCTGACCAAAGGGACATGATCAATATCAAACTTTAAAGTGGGAATGATCAATATATTTACTGCTCTGATAGCAATTTTCAGATGCAGCAGCAGCTGTTTCCACTAAAAGATCTCTGATAAACTCAGTGTATGCTATCTGGTCAGCAGCAGACAGACCCAGTAAGCAATTAACTGGTGAACATAGTGGAGCATTTAACAGATAAAGAGCCAGATATCTCCCTCAGTAGTTGGTGGAGACCAAAACAGAGCTCAAAGGAGAGTGAATATTGGACTTAAATTCCTCAGGTGAACTCATAATGAATGCAGATGTTGCTAACAGCTTGTTGCTGCCTCCAAGTGACAAAAAAAAAAAAAAAATTATTTATAGCAAGTTTAGACTAAATTCAGTGAAGGTGTAGTAATGGGTAAAACCAGTGATTATCAAACTAACTTCAACTTGGTGTTTAATTCCTTGAAATATGAACATTTCCTAATGACTAATTAAGCTAAAGTCATCTAAATTTTCCCAACTTTTAAAAACTCAGAAAATTTTCTTTCTTCCTTTTTATTTTATTATTACTACTATTATTTTTGTATCATCTTGTGCTATCACCAAGTATGATGTCATTAAGCACTTAACTAGAGCAACTTACTAGTATGATAAAAGTTGTTTCTTGTCTCAGACTTTGAAGCTAATGCTGCTCCAAATCCCGTTTCTCTTCATTGATCTGATTGCTCTCTGATGGTGAAGAGGTGTTTCACTTGGGGAAAACAGATACAATAAAATTAGCTCCTGTAGTGTTTCCATTGCTGTAGTTACTACCATGGTCACACTGCAAGCTGAAGGTGAAGGTGAACCATCCTGAACTCTGAATGCAGAGCTGCTATTCTCAACCTCAGCTGTAAACTGTGATGGATGTTTGCAATTGAAAAGTTGGGTAATAACTTTGCCATTCATTTTTTCCCTTTCAAATTTTGACTAAAATGTATGACTGCTGTGTGTTTATTGCTCTGACTATCTTTATTGTCTGACATGATGTGTCCCAGATCTCAAACACCTAACTTGGTAAGTCCATTGGGGTTATATATAAATGATACCAAAAAGAACAAAAACAAGTATCACCCAAAGGATCAAAAATATAAACCTCTCATAAAATTTAAAGATTCCAGTAAGGCAGAATTTGAGAAAATCTAATTAGCAAAAGTTGTTGGTTTTAACTTTTACGAGAAATAACTTGTGTTCACTAACATGTAGTTATATACTGTATATTCACAGGCATAATGGTGTTTAGTATATTGAATCTGAAACTAATCTGACTTTAGATCCATGGACATACAGTATATTTCCATGATTTCGTTGCAGATGGGGAAGATGTTTTACAAAACTTTCAGGACTGTGTCATCATACAGTATCTGCAAACAGTGCAGAGGAGGAAAAGTGAACCAACCTAAGATAAGAATCAGAGGGAGGCACAATATGAGATGAAAAGAATACAGCCCAAGAGGATGTTTTGTTGTCAAGTTCAAAGCACAGACCCAAGTCATGGATTGTAGGTGGCTGCTGCTTAAGGCTGCACACAGAACAGCTTTCTCATTAGCAATGCAGCTTACAAAAACCATGCCTTTAATTAATCTCTTCATTTCTATCGCTGCATTAAATGCCAGAAGAGTGTGCAATACAGGGATCTTTGATGTGTGGAGACTGGCTGCCTCACCATGTACCCTACCCATCTGGTCTGAACTGACAATGGCAGTCCTACATCAAATCTCATTAGTGGTGACTAATATTCTTTTCATCTTCTACAAAAGGCTTCCATTGTGCCAGCGCTAAAGTGCATTCCTCAGCTCCCACTTGTCTTCTCTCTGTCTCAGGGGGAGGAGTGGGGCAGGGAGGGAGGTGAAGACAGTGTAGGAAGAAGAGATTACTGCCAGAGTTGACTAAGTTCAACTTCACCTTCCCATGCATAAAGAGATTACAGCAGTCCCATTGTACATTTGATTGGTTTTGGAGAATGAGTGTGCAGCCCCAACAAGAAACTGTGGTAACTCTGGAACAAAACACCTGAGATAAAATGGCAATTTGAGAAAATGTCTCTCAGAAATTAGTGTGACAACATGTGGAATTAAACTCTGAAGTTAATTACACCGCGCGATACAAAAGCATTAGAAAATATGTTGCATACTAATGATTTCCTATTCTTAGAACCTTAGAGATGTGGGGCAACAAGTGTAAAGTTGGTCTTGGGGTATGGCTGGGTGATATGGTCTAAATCATTGTCATAAAATTACTATGGATCCAATATTTACATGTGTCATTATGTAGCAAATATATGCAAAATCGAACATATTGTTCAACACAATTACCTTTCCACTGTTGCATCCTGAAATACTCAGCGCGCATAGTCAATGTGCAGTTTTGCACATAATACAATGAGTGTCTGTACATGGACAGGTTCCACGCATGTATTTGTTGGTATCTGTAGTTTGTGTGGTCATAACTTTTACATGTCACATGGATGTTTAAGCAGTCATGACCACCTGGTGAAATTGAATTTGCAGCTACATTCATTCATCTTCTATGCCCACCTATCTCTTTCGAGGTTGAGGGGTGCTGGAGCCTATCTCGGCTGTCAGCAGGCGGGAGGCGGGGTACACCCTGCCAGTTGATTGCAGGGCAACGTATACAGACATACAAACATTCAGGGCAATCTTAGAGTAAATTAACCTAATGAGCATGTTTTTAGTCTGAGGGAGGAAGCCGGAGTGCCCGGAGAGAACCCACGCAAGCATGGGAAGACCTTCTTGCTGTGAGGCACGCGCACTACCTGCTGCACCACCGTGCCGCCCGCAGCTACATAGATGTAGAAAATATTTGTCCTTTCAGCGGTGGGTTTCAGGATGAACAGCTGGTCAAAATATGAACAGAATCTGATGGGAGGCTGAACTACTCTGATGCTGGACCTGAGATTGGGTAGAAAAAGTGAAACAGTGGATGGAAAACTTGTGGATCAGAATAATTAAGACAATTATCCAAAGCTAACAAGCAAGACACCACAAATGTTATTTGTACAGATGGAAAATTCTGCCTTATGTTGGCATGGAATGTAGGAAGGTAGACAAAATGTATGGAGACCATCTTCTGGGGACCATGAATATCCACCGCATATTTCATGGAAATCTATTCAGCAGTTGCTGAGTTATCTTTGACCAAAACTTTGAATAGATATCCTGTCTAACTAACTCACGACCTTGCTCTCAGAGTACTGCACATAGTGGACAACCACCAGCACCGCAGACATGTGAAATATCTCAGGTAGTTGGTCAGTGGAGTGTTTAGGCTGAGGCAGGACATACAGTACAACATCACAGACACAGACAAATGGAGGAGGCTGAACATAATAACAGAACACATGTTTGTTTTGGAAGCTTCCTAAAAGTCAACGGACGACTGTATCTTAGAGGAAACAAGTACCGGATTTAAATGCAGGTCACACGAAAAATGCTTCTAAAACAACAGAGATTCTGTGATAATATCTAATTTATCTCTGAAAACATGATTAATGCTGTTACTTCAGGACATGTCCCTGTGCATGACTAACAGCTGTAACACAGAGTGGCTACAGAGCTTGTAGTACGCATTAGTTAACCCCAAAGCTTGTGTGCTGTGCGGGCTCTGGCTCTTAATATGTCTCCAATGGGCTAAATGTTCTGAATTACCCTATCTTTAAAAATGACCATTCATTACTCTATTGCAGCTTTTAACTGCTCAGATCCAGAAAAAAAGTGTGGTAGAAGAGATTAGAAAATATTCTGAATGAGAGATTGATGTAACTGGTAGAGACTTATACCCTTAGACACATTTAATAAAAGAAACCAATTTATTGGGATACAACCAGCCATGCATTTTGACTGACATATTGTGAGGACAGGCCCTGTAGTGACAGAGCACAATTTCTCCTCATGGAATTCTTTTTGGAAACAAACTTCCACCTCAGTTCCACTCACTTCATTAGTCAATCCTGGAATGATTGAATAACCATCAGATCTGGTCAGTGAAAAATGCTACCAATGCATTATAGATGATTTGGAATTGGATTGTTCAAACCACTTTTGTTGGCAGTCCAAAACCACCTTGGGCAGTTTGAGAGGCATTGTATCCAGATGTTGAAAAGAATGGAAATGCATTAAAAAGTACATATATGATCTCTACACCTCCTGAGTATAACTACTGTAAGTCAGTAAGCGCTCTGTGGGAACTGCCTGCAGGGTCTGCCCCCTGTGATAACACTGAAATGAGCCATCATTCTCATGGTCTCATTAAAGCCACAGGAAGGCAGCAGCTCCAGCAATCTCAAAGCACAAAGTAGTCACACAGGAGGTGCAGTGTGCTGTTGTAAGGTCTGTTTCATCCCTGATCAGTCCACCAGTACATGATCTGTGTGGGTGTCAGAGTATTGATCTGTGTGGTTGAAGGAGGAAGTTGCAGTCTGATTTGTGGTCTGACGGAAACTCTTAAAGAAGTGAAGCTTATAAGCAAGTTAAGGCAGTCCAATCTGCCACTGCACTGACATGACATACTGCTCTCACTGGAAAATATATCCAACACATCCTTTTTATCATGGTGGTGTTCTTGAGGCCGAGTGCAGACTCCAAGAGTTTGAAAATCTTAGAGGTGCTGTGTTGCTCAAACCATAGGACATTTTTTGTCCCTGACTCTTCTCATGTGTCCATGAGGATGCACAACCTACACAACTGACCTTAGACAAGGTGTATTGTTTAGAAGATTTCTCCAGTTGGAGGGATGTGCAACAAGAGCAACATGCGAGCAGTTACTCGCTGGAAGTGACGTTCAGTTTGTTAACGTTGGGCTTGTGATGGAGCTTGTCGTGGGACAGAGACAAGCTGGACTGGTTCTGGGTGACCTCTGTTTCCTCGTCCTCCCATCTCAGACTTGTCTCCAAGGTGCCCCAACTATGCTTCTAAGTGTTCATTGCTTTTGACTGCAATGAAATCAAATATTCAAACTGATGTAGCCAATTGGGATAGCTCACCGTGTGGTGAGGACCCATCCTGGAACTGCTTAAACTGGAGGGTCTTCTGAGATGGGCACGTCTGCAGATTCCAAGGTCAACTTCAGGGTATTTGACTCAGATCTAAGAAATTTGTCAGTGACAGGCAAATGGTGGCATAAATTGTAGTGTGCAGAGGCCCTAAGCTGTCATGTAAACACACTGAGAAGTAAACGCAGCTATGCTATCTGTGAAGTGTGAGGATAACCAGCAGCCTGTAAACACATTCCCAGGCTGAGGTAAATCTATTTTCTTTCCTTTTCCCTCCCATAATCAGACGTAAAGCCTCCGGCTGAAATGTGCTGACCTGTAAAATCCCAGCTGTGGGCCCTGCGGTGCCCAACACAAACTGGGTCTTTCCCGTTGAAACTGAACGCCCAGGGTAACATGCCATGTTTTGCTGCAGGAAACCAAAGAATGTTTGACTGCTGGGCCTGGCGTCTGATGGCAGACTACGTCCGTTTGAAGTATTCCCCTTCTAAGGCTGTGGCCAAAGTAAATAAAAGCAGACCGCTCTCTCGACCTCCATCAAACACATCACTCAGAAACAGCTGTTACCATTTAGCTGGAAAAACCACCAGCATTCCTATCCTCAGAATGTATACGGGACATGTAAGATAGCAATCAACACACACATTCTTTGACTGTGGTTACACTTGCAATGTCTCCCCCTTCCAAGTGTAAACAAACCGGGCCGCTGCATTGACCAGGTTGCTGTTATGACCTCAGAATATTGTTTTGTTGTTTCAAACATTTCTACACTGTCATTATGTCGTCTGGTTTGTTTTGCGTTCATCCAAGAATCTGTGAAATTCTCGGAATGGCTGCTTACACTTTTAGCTCAAAGATAATGTTTTACTTATCGCTATTTACACTATGGTTTGTACTGTACACCCAGTACACCCAGCACAGTTAGGTACAGTTAGTTCATAACAGAAAGCAGCCCCTCAAGGAATGTGAGATGGTGTATGAAGAAGAAAAACAAATAATCCCTGCATTATTTGATGGGATTGGCTTATCATAGATAGTACTGCACTGTATATCTGTGTATATATATATTGGCATATATGTAGGAATGAATTACAACACCTAATGTGTCACACACTTCATTTGTATGTTTAATTGAGTTATATAAGATCCATTTTTGTTTTACTTTTTTTAATTTATTCTGTAGAATAATTTACTTTCCAGTTCATTGTTATCTTGTGTTTTCTGTTACTGTCAACTTTCATAAAGTTGTTGTTGTTGTTGTTGTTGTTGTCAAATGTAAATTGCTGCACCCTCCCAAATTATAAATATATTTGGAATTTGTTTATGATGTGATTATGGACAAAAAAAAAAAAAAAAAAAAA